>JAECUM010004233.1:0-96242 GCA_016617855.1 Megalonaias nervosa | reverse complement strand
GGACACAAGAATTTTATTCGAATGTCAAAATCTCAAAACTCAACAATGCATACAATTATAGACAGACAAGAAAGATGCAAAGAAATCTGACATTTCCAAATTTCTGTATTGCATTTGTTTGTTTTGTTATTTATCATGTTGACTATGTACTACCAGAACATAACCTTCATTTCTTCCGGTGGTTTGTGAGTATCTTAGTGACTTTCATTAGTTTTGCATGCATTCAAGTGACGAACAGTTGATTTGTTTATGCTTGTCCCATTTCGTTTTGTCATTCTGTTCAACAGTTGTTCATACTCCTATATAAGTTGAAAATAGGCAAGTACATATCGGGGTATTTATATTTTCAACACAAATTCTCATTTTCATGGCATGATACGATCACGAAACCTGCCAACAAGAGTATCGTGAACAGTAGGTTACACACATGCACAGTGTTTATTACTCCTGTACAATGTAGGACACATTTGACAGTATCAGCTAATGGGTTTCAGTTACCTTGACCTTGCATCATATAGACATGTTTTGCATAAAAGCATGATATACAAGCATGTTAAAAGGATGATTCATTTTATTACTAACATTTCGCTTATTGATATTTATCGGTACTATAATAAAAACGTTAATTCTTTTTCGTCTTTTCATTATTTAATAAGAATTAATTCTTGAAAATAAAGAAATACTAAAGGGAAACTTTAATTTTTCTGTCAAATATGTTACCCAATCAAAATGATTTAGGAGAACATCCACTACCCAATAAATCCAATCCATAAAAGCGACAAACGATGTTAACCATGTCTTTTAGTTTGATTTAGCACGTACTTAAACATCATCTGCTTGCCGGAACGGAGGTAAGAACACCTGGATGTAGAGATTGGCACCAGCTCCTGGCAGTCATCGGCTTTTACTTCCACTCATTCATAGTCAGCATGCTTTCATAGTGTTTCGTTAATGTCTTCAGCTTTGTGCCTTTTAATCGTTTTGAGTGATGTTTGGTAGTTTTCTCACCGGAGTGAAATGTGCTCCATCAACTTATAAACTAATTTTATTCAACGTGTTAAACAAATATTTTGTACTTCATTGTATATTTTGTTGTACAATAAGCTACTCGGTAGCACATATTTACAATGCATTTCAGTATGTGACAATTTGATATGTCTGTCTTTTGGCAGAGCATATAGAACTACGACTTTATCTGTCTGTCCTTTAATTTACATCACTTACTATTGACAAACTTTAAGTTCCTCTTGACAAATGACAGAAGCCTATCAACTTTGATCTTTAAAGATCAGAGGTAAAGTTAACAATGCTAAAAGAAAAAGAAATGGCTTCAACACAGTAACATTAGTTCTGTATCACAGGCCTGGACCAACCTTTGTGAATAGCTTGCACATAGGGTAATATAAAAGCCTATCCATACCTGGGGGGGGGGGAGGGGAATGAAAGATAATGGTGACTATGACTGAAAGAAGCGAATTGGTTTCTGCTCAATAAAGTCAGTTGCACATCATACACGGGGACATCACTTTGGTGATGTACTTAGGGCAGAAAGAAGTTCAAGCCTCTTAGCGTCAGAAAGTCAAGGGCTAATGTTAATGTGACTGAAAGAAGAATATAGTCCTTCATGCATGCTAGGTGAAAAACGAACCCTATTGATTTTGAGGTCAAAGGTCAAAATCACTGATTGAACAAAGATTATTGTTTCGTGCGTGATACAATTAGTTGTAGACCATTCATGTTGACCGTGGTTGGTGCAGTACTTGCACCTTAGGTTGGGAAAATGCTTATTGAATTGGAGGGTTAAAAGGTTATTTTAGCTAAAAACATTAATGGGAGTAGTATAGGTATTTTGAGGTTCCTCTCTCAGAGACCCCTTACCCCTCCAAAACGTTATACGTTAAAATTGTTGTCAGCAGCCTTTTATAGCTCAAAATGATGACTTTCATATTTCTGACAAAATTTGTTTTGTCGGGGTAGGGGGTCTCTGAGATAGGAACAACTCAAATACCTATACTACTATTACAGTCCCTATACTTATTATTTTTATAGTTTTAGACAAAATTTCATATTAAACAAATGAAATATTATATATAATGTCCTTCTGTCAATCAAAGAGACATGTTGGATTTGATCTGACAAACAAATTTTGTAAGAGATTTAATTCAATCAAATCAGCCTCAAGCTATACTGGTATAAAAACTAAAATAATAAGCGATTGTATTAAAAAAGTTGGATATCATATATCACCAAAATATGGGTCAGTATGGCTATTCGCGACTGAAAATGATATGAGAATAGCGGGTTGGGCAGATAATGTGATGACATTTATTGACAATATGGTTGATATTTTATTTGATAATGATATTACTAAAGCTGTACAAAATTAAACATCTACTGTTGTAACCCATATTTTATGATAATCTTTTTCATATCTGCTGACTCTCATTGGCAGAATATCTGTTAACATACTGTCAATAATATGGAACTCGCGTATTAAATCGTCCATATCATATTTTATACCCCGCAAATAAGATCGTATTTGATCAAGTAATTTTTATAGGTGATACTTGCTGTTTTACAAGCATTTTTTTTAGTCGCAAGACGAGGCTCAATTTTTTTACACGCTGTTCCAAGAGAAACACCGACACCAGATATTATTAACAAAAACGGATTTAATGATGCTCCACTTGAAATTATACCGGAGCTAGTCATTAACAGTGGCAAATATGATATTATTCGAAGTATTCTGTTATAGTATTTGTAACATTTTTTTACACACCAAAGTTTTTTATGATAATATTTGTAATATTGCATTAGAGCGTCCACATCTTGTTTTGGAATTTTTTCTGAAATATGATTAAAATCAACTATATTTTTTTTCATTGTATAATATTTGTTTGCATATTTTATACAATAGTGCCAGTCCCTGTGTTTGATTTATTATACTTGAAAAGTTTCAGCTATGAATTCCAAACACCACCAGTAACGTCTCGGGGGCATTTCCGTTGATGTCAACGTAAATGTTTCTTTGATGTTCTTATTTAGCATCACCAGTAGAGGATTATAATGTACATTCGGTGATGATGAAGTAGCCGCAGTAATCTCCAAACCGTACATGGATAGCCAGTATAACCCAGTTACTTCTGCGGTATGTTCAATAGTGTTATCGTGCGGTGTCCATGTTGATGATCCTGATGCTACTGTGTATACGATATTTTTGATTTGTCCGTGTGGAATTTTAATCAGATTAGTTTTTTGAACAATATTAGGTATTCCGTTAATAATGTCGTTGAGTTTCGTGTTAACGTCGGAGAGTTTGATATCAACGGTTGGTGGACTTCCAAAAAAATCATTAATAGATCTGTTTGTATTTCGACGAAAATTTAAGAACGTTTGTACGTGATTAGTAAAATTAGCATTGAGTGTAGTCATTTCATCATTGATTGTAGCTAACGAAGTTGTCATAGGAATTTCCTTATGGTCTACATATTTCTTCGTTGCAGCGTCGAAATCTGATTCTGGTGTTCTAAGATTATTAATACCATTATTGTTCATGTTGAGAAATGCACGCATTATACCACCGTTGACTAATACGTACTTAGATTCTTGATCATCGACGTATTTTTTTGTTGCTGCATCTGTATCTGCGGCTGGGTTTCCAAGGTCTATAATTTTATTTCGATTCATGATAATGTAACCCGTGAATGAATCACCAGCTCGCTTGATAAAATCGTTAACTGACTTACCGGAATCTTGTATTTTACCTTGATCAGCAAAAGTAACTATATTATTAACAACCGCGGTGGGAATTCGTATAAGTACATCTGACAGTTGTATATTACTTGTCTTTAATCGTCCTTGTTTATCTTGAAAAACAACAACTTCATTTGATCAACACTTGTGATATTTAATAAATTATTAATTTCATTTTTGAGCTGATCAAGAGTTGCATATTTAGATAAGTCACCTTGCTGAGTTTTTGACGATGAATCTCCTAATAATGTTCCAAATTTTGAATAATAGCTCATTATTTATTTATCGTCTGACAATTTTTTTATATAGCATAAAATTGTATAACAATAATGGCAAAATCATCGATATTAAATTTTGATACAGAGCGGTTGGTGAAACATAAACATAACAATGAACTTCCAGATTGTCATTATCTTATTGTTCGAAGAACTCGATTTGGAAAAACAAACTTACTTATGAATTTACTTCTAGGAGATAATTTTAACTACGATCGCGTTTATATTTACACGATTAACCCACAGCAAGATAAGTACGAGCTACTTAACAATTATAATGACAAACTTCGTGATGATCTTGAGGCTGGCGAAGATTTTTTTATTATCAAACAACCAGAAGAACTCGTCCCAGTTCATCAACTTGATTCGTCCGAACACAAGATAGTTGTTTTTGATGATATTCCGCTAAACAACGAGGAAATGAATAAAATAAGATCATATTTTTCTCTGTCGCGAAATAAAAAATGTAATTCTATTTATCTCGCCCAAGGTTTTTATAATGTTGACAGATTTATTAGGCGAAATACTGGTTGTTTTATATTATTTCCAGGACTTGACAATGTCGATGTTAGAAATATCGCGAACGAGCAATGTGGCGATGTAACAAAAGATAAATTTATTGAATTATATCATCAAACAACGGCAAATAAATATGACTTTTTTTGTTTGATAAACTAACAAATGATACGAGTAAAATGTTTCGATGTTGTATTGAAAAATATATATCGTAATTTTTATACAAAATAGTTTATAATTAATGGAAAGACAAGCAAAGTACAGAAAACATATTGAAAATCTAAAAAAACTTGCGCAATCTCAGGCAAAATTTAAGCAGAAAGTACAGCAAGCACGACGTGGCCAAGTGGTTGCAGCAGAAACAACAGCCGCCGCTCTCAAACCAATTACTGAAGCTTTACTTGGAAAACAACCTGAAACTAAACCATTATCAGAAGAAGAAGTTAAAAAAATACAGGAAAAAGGTTTCCTCGGACTAGTTAAAGAAAAACAAGAAGAAACTGCTGGAAGAATTATTGAGAGATCTGATGTGGAGAAACTAAGATTAGCTGAAGCACTTGTAGATATATAGCTGATCCTGATGCAAGACGAACTGAACTAAGAAGGTTGTTGAACAATCCACTAGCGCTTCAACGAAGATTAGCAGAAGCAGCAGTAGTTAGACCAATTGAGAGAAGGTTAGAACAAGAAGAACTTAGAAGAGAGAGAGAAAATATAGAAGAAAAAAGAAGATTTGACCATGATTTAGAAAATATAGATAGCGAAATAAGAGATAACGAATATAAAGATTTTAATAAAAAATATAGTGAATTTAGTGGTGTGAGAATACATCATGTTGGAAAAGATGAATTTAAAGCTGACGAAAAAATTGCAAAATTAAAAGAAATAAAAAAAGAGGGTGATGAGCATCTCAGCAAAGTAGTTTTAGAAAATAGAAATTACTATAATGACATTAAATTATATCGACATGGAATTATCGCTGATCTTTATATTAAGGCTATTAATAATATAAAAAATAAACAATACCGTAGTGATAGTTACCTTAGCAGCTTAATTAATGAAGCAAAATTATTGGATGAAAGACAAGAAGAATCAGCATATATACATGAAGCTTCTATGATAACTGAAGATTTACAAAAATCAGTTGAGGAAGAGAATGAAAATTATCGTAAAAACTATAAAAACAAATTAAAATACGAAATAATGGATTCGGAATATTTTGCTTTTATGGAAGAAAATGACATTTCTGACGTTGATAATATGTATAATTGGGAAAAAGATAAATACAATAATCTCATTAAAAATTAATTGATATCATAACAAAAAATGTAGAAGCTTACAAAGAAATTGATACAGCTGAAATAAATGATGTTGAAGGACTTATGAAAAAGCTAGAGATGCTGTTGTTGCTGGTGTTTTTAAAAATACTGCATCAAAATTTAGAGATAAAGAATATGTTGAAAAAAATAATTTAACTTTTTTAATATTATTTAAAGGTTATGATAAAAATCGCTTAAAAAAAACTTGTAGGAAAGGAAACAAGTGGAGCTGGAGTTAGAATATTTTCATCAGTTACTGAAATGATAGGCAGATTAATGCTATTGATATCATCAAAAGAAGCTGGAAATGTTGGTGCTGAAATTGACAATGAAATTATTGACATACTTGATAATTTGAGATCAGAAAATTTATTAACATCTGACAAATACAAAACTTTACATCACGATTTGATATAATCGCCGCGATTTAATTTTATAAATTTGTGTAATGATTTAATATAACAATTTTATATAAAAAATGTCAGCAACATTATTACTAGACTCTAGCCAATCTGATAAAGATAGCGCAAATTTTTATGTAAAGTATATTCCGCCAATAGAACTAGATCGTGAGAAACAATATGAAATTGGACTAATTTCCTGCACTTGTTGGAATGCTATGGCTAATGTAAAAACTGGACTAAACGATGAACTTGCATTTACTGTTAATGATCCAGTTTCTCCATTATTTAAAAAATGGATATCAATTAAAATTCCACAAGGAGCTTATAACATAACTGATCTAAATAAAATAATAAAAGAACTTATAACAAAAAATAAAGGAGTTGCAGACGATTTTGAGCTAACACCAAATTATAACACTTTAAGGGCCAGAATGACATTAAAAAAAAAATAACAGTTAATCTTTGGATGAAAACAAGTATCGCACCAATGATAGGAGTTAATTATGATACATATCCTGCTCTTGATCTTGATAATCCCTTAACGTATGACGGTGAAAATCCAGCAAATATAACTGACGTAAACGCAATATTGGTAAATTGCTCTATTGCATCTGGTTCTTACTCAGCTAAGGGCAGTAAAGGACAAACGATATACAGTTTTTCACCAGATGTTCCGCCGGGATCTCTTACGCAAATTAGTCCACGTCAAGTTATTTATTATTCGCTAAATGTTGAAAATCTAATAACAGAAGTAAATATGCAATTGACAGATCAGTCTGGAAGACAGTTAGATCTTAATAATGAATTTGTTACTTATTATTTACACCTACGCGAACAGTAAACATATTTTCTAAGAAAAGATTTTTAGTAATGCGAAAGATTTGGAAGTAAAATTATGCAACCTCAGATATAATGAAACAGAGAAAAAAGTTTATCGAAGAAAAATAGTAGGAGGATTTTTGGGAAATATATTTGCTAAAATTATAGAAAATGCTCCAGGAATAGCTCATAAAGTTGCACCAATTGCACTTGACGCATCAAAAGCGTTTGCAACTGGAGCTGCATCTGCTGCTGGAACTGCTGTGGGACAAAACATAGCTGAGAAAATAAAAGGCGATCCACAACGTGGTATACCGACAATCAAACAAGCTATTTCAGAAATCGCACCAACAAAAGAAACTCAACGCGCAATGATAACAACAACAAAAAAACTTTTATCACCACGAGGAGAACAAATTATACAAAAATTAATATCTAAAGTAACAACATCGAAATAATTTTGTATAACCTAATAAATAAAAAAATGTCTATAAAAAATTATCTCGATTTAGCAGAAACTTATGACACAGACGACGCAGTAACAGAATTCGAATACGTTGAATATCTTGATGAAAATTCTAACGAACCTAATAAAGCTGGCTCCAGAACATTTAATACTCGAGACCAGGACGCATTTTTACTTCCTCACAAAGTAATGTTGGAAGTTCGTGGTCAGATTATGACAGTAGCTGTTCCACCTGCCGAAATTGCAGCTAACGCAAAAGTAGCTCTTATAAATGATGGTTGGTGTTTATTTAGAAGTGCTCGATATCAGCTGGCCAATCAATCTATCGAAGATATTTCAAATCACTTACAAGTTGCAAGTACAATCTTAAATATTATTTCGTTTTCCGACGATTACTCCAGATCAACTGCAACTAATATGATGTGGTTTAAAGATACTGGAACTGGTGGTGCAGGTATCGTTGCATCAGTTGAAATTTTATCAGGATTAACACCTACTATAGCTGCTGGAACTGATGCCAACGCAGATGTTGTAATTGTAAGAACTTTTCTTATTGCTAATGCTGCTGTGCTAGGTATAATACCACCAGCTACAGTTGCTGATGCAAACGCTACAAGAGTTTCACTTACTGCTGCTTGCAATAATCTTGGTATAACACCACCGGGAGCAGCAGCAACAGGCACTGAAATGTTAACTCATGTTAATAACATAATTCTTCATAAGAGAAGAAATGTACGTTACAATGAGGGTTATGTTAAGAGAAAGGCATTTGCAGCAGAATCACGTCAAATTACAATAATGCTGCCACTAAGTACAATATTTGGCTTTTGCAGAGACTATAATAAAGTATTTCGTGGAGTTAAACATACGCTTATTTTAGATCGATCAGATCAAAACGACTGCCTGTTTAGGTCAGGTGGAGCCGATGTACAATTTGTCATAAACAAACTTACACTATGGATGCCAAGAATAACTCCGTCTATCACTAAAATGGCGGAATTAAATGATATGCTGGAAAAACACGCAAAAAGAATTTATTTTCAGCAACATAGAATATATCAAACAGCAGTTCCGAATACCACCGACTACACATGGCGAGTTACAACGACACCAAGTGAACGAAAACCACGGCAATTATTTGTTGTATTTCAGAGACAAGCGCGGCGTAATAACCAGGAACAAAATAATGCGATATTTGATAGCGCTAATGTTAAACGAATATACGCTAGAATAAATTCAAAGGAATATCAAGAACGAGCGATAGAATGCAATTTTGCAGATGATGATAATAAAAACATTACTAGACCGTACATGTACCTGCTCGACGCACTGCAAAAATGTCAAGATGTTGGAGATGGATCTCAGATATCAGTAGAGGAATTTCGTACACTTTATCCGATATTTTATTTTGATGTTAGTAAACATAGCGAGCGAGCTGTAGACAGCACAGCTGATATTGAAATTACTTGGACACTAGGAGCAGCTCCAGCTGTACCATTTTATGTGTATGCGTTAGTAATAAGCGATAAATTTGTTACAGTTGACTCTGTCGGAGGTAAAACGTCAGTCCAAGTTTAACCTGTAATCGTTATATAAGATGACAAAATATATTGTAAAAGAAATATATTTGACAGATGGTCAAGTTAAAAAATTAGCAGCTGCTGTTGCAAAACAGAGGCAGGTTTTATTAAAGGTCAACCCTAACGCAAAAGGTACTTTAACAAAATGAATGTTAACCAAAAAACAAGTAAATAAATGCGAGCGCAAAAAACCTTTTGTTTTAAATTTAAGTGCTGCACAAATAACTGCAATGGCAAAACATGGCGGCTTCTTTGGTCCGGCATTATCTGTAATAGATAGAACGTTAATACCTAAAATTTTGCCAGTGTTAGGTACATTAGGATTAACAGCAGCGTCTGGAGCAGTATCTGGCGCAACGAAAAAGGTAGTTGAAGGTAGTGGTATAAAGAAAATTTTCGTATGAATATCGATGGTAACAATTTCATGTGATTGATAAATATAATGCCTAAAAGAAAGACAACGACGAAAAGAAAGACAACGACGAAAAAAAAGACAACGACGAAAAAAAAGACACGACAGAGGCGAAAAGGGGGATTTATTCCAATAGCCCCGTTACTAGCAGGATTGGCGGGAAGTCTATTGCCAAATCTGTTAGGAGTAGGACGAGGACTAATGTTGCCAGGAACAAGGAGATAAAGTCTGCGTTAAGTAATTTTTATATACGTGACAAACTAAAAAAAAGTAAACAAATTTTAGTGGAATTTATTCTAAAGATGAAGATGTGACGATTCCACCAACGCCAGGTTCGTGTGCTATAAATATACAAGATTTTAATGACGGATCTGGTACACATTGGGTAGCTGTTTATGATAACAATTATTTTGACTCGTTCGGAATTCCACCAAGTGACGCAGTAAAAAAATATATGAGTAAAAAAAAAATAATAAATTATTCGTCTAATCAAATTCAACCAGTTGGAACTTCCGCTTGTGGATATTAATGCATAATGTTTATTAAACAGATGACCGTTTATTTTGCAATTTGACAAACAACCTTCTCACGCAAATGATGAGATTGCATTAAATTTTATCTAAACTCACTGATATACAATGTCAACATATTGTCTCAAGTGTAAAACTAAAACAGAAAATAAAGATGGAAAAACAAAAAACAAAAAATAATAGAATAATGCTGAAAAGTATTTGTGCAATCTGTGGAAGAAAAAAAGTATATTTTTACCAAAAACAAAGTTGTCCGGAGCGGGTTACCCTGACAAGATTATTTTAGTAGACGACTAAATAAATAATGACATGCGACTGCGATTGCGATAGAGATTTATGTCTCGAGCAAAATAAAATTGTTAGATATTGTCAGAAATGCAAAAACAGAGAAATAATTGGAACAGGTATAGATATACATAAATTTATTGGAAAATTGCCGAAATCAAAAGGCGGTTGGACATTGCCAGGCCATAAATATACTGGACCTTATGATCCTCTTGATAAACAACTTGACGAAAACGATAATCCGCTGCCAGGACAAGAGCCTTACAATCAAGTTGACGCAATAGCAATGCGTCATGATATCTGCTACAGAGATATTGATCTTCCAGACAGCGAACAAAATAAACATAGCTGCGATAAAGTAATGTTCGACGAACTTCGTGATATGAAACCTGTAAATATGCGAGAACGTGTTGACCGAAGGCTGGTCCAGGGTTTTATTGGAGCAAAATATCAACTCGGACTCGGTAGGGACTTACTCGGTAAAAAAGAATTATATGATGATTTTGCCTTAGGGACGCTAGCGTCTCAGCTACACAGACCTAAAAAAAAGTTTCCGCGACGTAAAGTTGTCGCAAATGCCGTTGATGATATCTGGGCGATAGACTTACTTGATGTTTCAAATCTAGCCCAATATAACGTTGACGCTGATGGCGCTCCAAAGAGATATCTTTTTAATGTTGTAGATGTTTTTAGCAAATACGCGTTTAGTATACCCGTTTCGGATAAAACAGGGACATCAATGACTGATGCGCTAAAACAAATAATAACAACTACAGAAAGAAAACCAAATAGAATCTGGACTGATCACGGAGCGGAATTTTTTAATTAAAAATTTGAACAGTTTTTAGAGCAAAATAACATTAAAAAATATGTTACAGGAAATGAGGGAAAAAGAGTCATCGTCGAGCGATTTAATCGCACTCTCAACGAAAAAATCCACAAATATTTGACAGCTAAAAATACGAGTAAATATATTGACAATTTACAAAAAATTGTTGACGAGTATAATAACACGAAACACAGATCCATTTCGCTAGGCAAAAGTAAAATGTCGCCAAACGACGCGATTGCAAATCCAATATTAGCAAACGAAAATATGTACCGACGACACAAATTTAAAGTTGGTGATAAAGTTAGAATTTCTTTGACGAAAAAAACATTTGAGAAAGGGTATACTCATAACTGGAGTGAAGAAGTATTTGTTGTTGATAAAGTACTTTTAACAATATTAGTTACATACTCGTTAAAAGATTTATTAGGTGAGCCTATAACTGGCAGTTTTTACGAGCAAGAACTTCAGAAAACAGAACAAGATATATTTGTTATTGAAAAAGTGATTAAAAAGCGCGGCAACAAAAGTTTAGTCAAATGGCGTGGATATGGCGATAAATTTAATAGTTGGGTACCAACTAAGTCGATCTCATCGACTGTGATTTCATCGACTGAATAATATTATTATAAATTTCTTCGTATTTTATTAACACTGATTTACATTTTACTGGTTTACACAGAGAAATTAAATGTAATTTTCTTGCACCGTTCATTGACATTAAATTAAATATTTTAACAAAAATAAAATCGTATTTTATATTTCTTTGTTGTCCAGCTATTTTTACGTTTAAAAAGGGCTTTATAAGTTGCCAAAATATTTGATGCTCGGCAACAGAAAAAATAAATTTATTATTTTTTTAGCAATATGGTACTTGACATCATATCACCCAGTTGTTGGTCTGCAAAGATATTTTTTACTAACAACAACATCATCTTCGTCATCGTCATAGTTATGCAAAATATCTTTTTCATTATAACCAGCAAATCCGTCATTAGTAATATTTTCTGATGTAAAATTTGAAACTGAAACAAAATCTCCCGAATTTAGTTTAGCCAGTCTCTCAATTAAGTTCATTATTATAATAATCTTTTGTCTAATTAATGAATAATAAGATGTTCGGAGAAATAAAATATCATCAAAAAGTTAATATATTAAATCATAAAGAATTAGCTGAGGCAATTCGAAATTGTTTATTGGGACATAATTTTTATTTTGTTGATGTTATGATAACATTAGGCGGTTCTGACAAATTTTTATTAACAGCAGCAGACAAAATAAAACTCGATACAAATAAAATGATGATGTTACGATTTAATCGCGACGATGTCATGGAATTTAGTCATAATTGTCTTACTCGAAATGATATAGAAAATATCATTAGATATCGTATTTAAAACTAAATCTATCAAATGTCAACATTGACGTTGCTGATTTTGTTACATTATCAGCTACAAATTTTATTGCACGTGGATCAATTTTATGATATTTTTTTTTGCTATTGATCCAAATTTTATTTCTTCTCCAGTTTCGAGATTTATTGAAATTATTTGTCTGGCTGGATTTTTAAAATTAGTACCATCAAAACCGGCTCCACGTCTTGTGTTTTCTTTTGGCGTAACTAAATCTAGGTTTTCCAAATGATTATCTGTTTTAATACCATTTTTATGATCAACAACTAAACCATTAGGTATTAGTCCGTTAAAAGTTTCAAACACAAAACGATGATATTGATAATGAACAAAATTAGTTTTTGTTCCACGTACATTAACACCAAGATATCCATTTCTTTTTAAACTTCCAATAACTTTTTTTGTTCTTATATGTCTAATAATTCCCTTGTCATTTGCCTCATATAGATCAAATACTGGATGAGGTTGAAATTCATTTTGTAATGATAAATTTTCAATATTATCATCAGCAACTGCGCCATTTACTCTGTATACTCGTTGTCCTTCTGGAATATCACCGCAAAACAAAGTATAAATAAAATCTTTTCTAAACATTTTAGTCCTTTCTGCATTATCGCCTTTTACTGAAATTAACATGCCAGCTGGTGTTGATGTACCAACAGATTTTTTAGATTCTATATTAAGAACAGAACCTAACATATTTGCTTCATATAAATTATATTTCGGATGTACATGATAAAATTCTAGCTCTTCCGCTGTCATTCTGATATATCTCAAAATTTCTGTCACTATACTATAAGGTTTTTCATATCTCTAATTAGGAATCTTAAAAAATTCAATAAAATATAAAATATTATTATATATATATAATGTTAAAATTGCGAGATATTGCTAAAAAGAACATTATCAAATCAGAAAAAATTGCTTCAGCATTTTCTGGTCACGATAACAGTTACAAACTTGATGATCAAAAAATTTTAGCAAATTTTAGCTCCACAAATTTATTTCATCTTTTACAACCAGTTATTGCTCAAGAACTTGCGGCTCATAAAAGTATCAAACTTATAGTCCAATATCATACGATTTTATCAAAGTTACACGCAGTGGAAGATATACTTGATATAATTTTTGAAACAAAAAGTTTTGACAGCGAAATTTCAGAACCATATTTAACAGCAAAATCGAGAAAAACATTGACTGGAACAAACATTGCCATGGTCGCCGATGAAATACATCAAGAAATAAACAAAAAAATAAGAAGAATTTACTTCGTCAGGATCAGATTGGAAATTTGAAATGATAAAAGAAGTTTTATTAAACACAGCAAAATATAACGTACTTCACGGCAGCGGCGCTAATAGCGCTGGCTACGTCGATCTCCCTCAAAAAATTAAAAACAAAAAATGCTGTACTAATGTCAAAAACGATGATGACAAATGTTTTCAATGTTCTATTCTTTCTGCGATGCTTCCAAAAGAAAAAAATGCTGATCGCGTTAACAAGTATTTTCCGTACAAAGACGAACTAAATCTTTTAGGAATAACTTTTCCAGTAGCAGAAAATTATATACCAAAGTTTGAAAAACAAAACAGTATCTCAGTAAATGTTTTCGGACTAGATGAGCGAGAAAACGTTTACCCGAGATATATCTCAGAAAATGCTACGCAAAATACAATAAATTTATTATTTTATCGAGGACATTATTGTTGGATAAAAAACTTTAACGGACTAGTTGGCAAACAGTACAGTAAAAATAAAAATAAAAAATATTTCTGCTATAGATGTTTGCACGGTTTTTCTAGCGATGAAAGACTGCAGAAGCATCTCAAATACTGTGTCAATGTTCAAAGAACAAGTATGCCTAGCGAGAAAGAAAAAATATTGAAATTTAAAAATTATAATCATAAACTAAATATTCCTTTTGTTATTTACGCTGATTTCGAGTGTCTACTCGTTCCTGTGGTTGGAGCAGAAAATAATCCGAATAAATCAAGTACTAGAAAAATACAACAGCATATTCCTTGCGGAGTAGCTTATAAAGTAGCTTGTTGCGCTAACGATAAATTTTCAACTCCGATAAAGTTATATAGAGGTGAAAATCCTGCCGTATGGCTATTAAAAAATTTAATAGACGAAGTTAATAAAATTTCTAACAGATTACTTAAAACAGCTCCGATGAAAATAACGTCTAAACAGCAACTCGATTTCGATGAGGCAGTTAATTGTCATATTTGTGAAAAGTTGTTGGTGGATTCTAACGGAGCCAGTGATAAGGTGCGAGATCATTGTCATTTGTCCGGCCAATATCGTGGAGCAGCTCACAACAGTTGTAATTTAAAATTTCATGCTCCAGATTTTATTCCCATAGTTTTACATAACTTTCGTGGCTATTATAGTCATATCATTGTAGAAGCTTTTGATGATGAAAATATTAAAGCTAAACTAAAATTAAATAACGTAATAAAATGTATTCCAAATAATTTTGAAAAGTATATTACTTTTTATTGACAGTCTGCAATTTATGGCAGCATCATTAGATGAGCTTGTTAAAGGTTGTAGCAATTTCGCTAACCTAAAAAGTTGCTTCGGTGAAAACTATATCGATCTGACAAAAAAAGGTATCTTTCCTTACGAGTATCTCGACGATTGGAGCAGATTTGATGAAACTTCTCTGCCCGGCAAAGATAAATTTTACTCGCAACTCAAAAACGAAAATATCACAGATGACGAATACAAATATGCACAAGATATTTGGAATAAATTTAGTTGTAAAACATTTGGTGATTATCATGATCTATATTTGAAAACAGATGTATTATTGCTAGCAGATGTTTTTGAGAGTTTTCGTCAAGTAAGCTATAGCAATTATGGATTAGACCCCTGTTGGTATTATTCCTCTCCAGGGTTATCTTGGGACGCTCTACAAATAACGAGTAAAATAGAACTAGATCTCTTAACTGATGTCGATATGTTTAACTTTATTGAAAAAGGTATCAGAGGCGGAATTAGCGTTATAACAAAGAAATATGCAGCTGCTAATAACAAGTACTTAAAAAATTATGATAAAAATCTCCCGTCGAGTTACATCATTTATCTGGACGCCAATAATTTGTATGAATATGCAATGTCAGAACCAATGCCGTGTAGTGGATTTCATTGGATAACTCCAGATCAATTTCTTGAAGAAACTGAAAAAGATTTACCTAGAAAAATTAATATCGATTTTTCCGATATTTCATATTTTGTTGAAGTTAATCTAGATTATCCTAGTTCGCTACATGACCTACATAACATTATCCGTTTTGCGCAGAGTCAATGATGATTAATTATAGTTTATTATCGCCTGAACAACGAGCAACGACAACAGCAAAAAATTCGATTGTTAATAAGTTAGTTCCAAATTTGTTAGATAAAAGAAACTATGTTATGCATTACAAAAATTTAAAACAAGCAGTAGATGCTGGACTAATTCTGAGAAAGGTCCATCGCGTGCTAAAGTTTAATCAGTCGAAGTGGATGGCAAATTATATTGATCTAAATACGAAACGTGGTGCTGTGGCTAAAACCGAATTTGAGAAAAACTTTTTCAAGTTAATGAACAACTCGGTGTTCGGTAAGACGATGGAAAATATGTGCAAGAGAGTCTCGATAGAAATTGTTAATGACAAAAATCGCAGAAATAAATTAGTTAATGATGATGGTTTTGTTAGTATGAAAATATTTAATGAAAATCTTGTTGCAATACAACGACGAAAGACAAATTTAAAGTTAAATAAACCTATTTATGTTGGTGCAGCTGTACTTGATATATCGAAGAAGTTGATGTACGATTTTCACTATAATTTTACCAAAAGGCAGTGGCCAGATTCAGAGTTGCTATTTACTGATACAGATTCGCAAGTTTATAATATAAAATGTGAAGATGTCTATATGGATATTTACAATAATAAAAATCTGTTTGATTTATCAGATTATCCAGCATGTAGTGGATTTCAAGATAATTCGAATAAGAAAGTTATTGGAAAAATGAAAGATAAATTTATGTTTATGCCAGTTAGGGAATTTGTTGGACTAAAGAGCAAAATGTATGTTGTCATATTAGATGACAATAAACGTACAAAAAAAGCAAAAGGTATTCCTCGAGGATATGTGAAAAAGATGATGAAATTTGACGATTTTAAAGCAGCGCTAAACAATAGCGTCAGTTTTATCAAAACAAATGTTATCAGAACAAATCATCATTAACTTGAAACTGATACGATCATAAAACGGGGACTAAGTAATTCTGATGATAAAAGATATTGCAGTGACGGAATTAACACACTAACGCTTGGGCATTATACAAGTAATTTTGTCTAAACATTAGAAATAATGTTTGAAAATTTAACATTAGCAGATGGAGTTAATAGCAAAATAAAAAAGATAATGGTTAATAACCAGCAATTATCATTTGAATTTAACGATGAAATTTCAGGTATTTGTTTTAGTAAATTTGACAGAATCAAACTCTCCCTTATCAAATCAGATGACAGCAAATACTTTAGTTATCTCGAAAGTTTACGAGACGAGCTTGCATTAAAATATAACAATTTTCATAATCCGATAAGCCAAAATCAATATACAAAAATTAATATAGACCTGGACAGGTCGAAGGTTTTTGCAAAAGGTAGTAAGTATCTTCTCAGTAAGATAGCGATGAAAGAACTATTTGAATGTCGTCGTAAAGTATCTGGTAGAATTAAATTCTCGTTATATAATCATGATAGCATATTTTACTTAATAGCAAACGTCGAGACATTGTGTGTTGGTCAAGAAATATAACTGTGTACCATATCTGTTTTTAAAAGGGAGATAATACTGTTCCAATCAAACATAGCATATATACTGTTTCGTATTTTTTTTTTGCTAATGAAATATAATAGATTTGTAAATCTGATAGTATTTTAAGACCTACAAATCCTGGTATCATTTCTGTATTTACCGAAATAACTAACAATTCGTCCTACTTAAATAACATATTTACTATAGTATAAGTCCAACTGCGTAATACAGAATATTGATTATTTTTCCTCAGTAATGCCGTCATTCAGACGGTATCCTTGGCAACGGCCGATTTTCTGTCAAAGATAGTTGTATGGTCGCAATTCAGGCAAACATTAGGATTTCGTTTTTTCTGTACAATATAAAATCAAAAATCATGTTTTTTCTCGATTTATTTATAATAATGTTTTTAGAATCAGATCTTTATCTTTTAGTTTAGCTTCGACTTATATATATAACATCTGTGTATTCACACTCGTTAGTATCACTGGAAACTGTCGATCTTATACAGTTCAGCCCAGCATTAGGATTCGTTTTTCTGTATATTATAAAATCAAAAAATCATGTTTTTTCTCGATTTATTTATAATAATGTTTTCAGAATTAGATAATATAATGTAAATTTACGTGTTTTCAAAATCAGAAAATGTAATGCTGTTTGGTGACTATATAATAACTTTTTTAACATATGTATATAACTGAATTTCATAGCTCAGTGTGAGAATGCTGGATTCTGACACTGACGCCCTGAGTTCGGTTCCCTTCACGGACGAAATCGTTGGGTAGGGCTTTGGATTTGCCCGTCGCTATTTTAAGAAAGATTGGGGGTCCGGAGGAATCCTCGATATTCAACAAACAAAATACACTCTCCCACCATGTAAACACGTGGTGGGTGCACTTTTGCACTCCCAGGTGTTGCCATAGTGAGAGAGTGTACGAAATTTGTTGGACGTAGATAAGGCCCCCGCTAGATAAGTTAGGATAAGTTAGGATAAGTTTATGTTTGTGCCGTCCTAGGATAAGTTCTTAGAATTAAGTTTATATGTAACTGTGCTGTCCTATGATAAGTTCTTAGAATTAAGTTTATATGTAACCTCTGATCCTGCTAGGATGTTGTTTGGCAACCTAGAGGGTCACATGGGGTTAAACTGTGCTGTCCGTAATTAAATAATAATCGTATGTATATAATCATAATCATAATCATATGTATATAATCATCTTCAAACAGTCCCTAAGGACTATTATTTTTATTGTTTTAAACAAATATTTATAGCTTTAGTAATATAATTATCAAATAAAATATCAACCATATTGTCAATAAATGTCATCACATCATCTGCCCAACCCGCTATTCTCATATCATTTTCAGTCGCGAAAATAACCATACTGACCCATATTTTGGTGATATATGATATCCAACTTTTTTAATACAATCGCTTATTATTTTAGTTTTTATACCAGTATAACTTGAGGCTGATTGATAGAATTAAATCTCTTATAAAATTTGTTTGTCAGATCAAATCCAACATGTCGGATTGAATGACAGAAGGACATTATATATAATATTTCATTTGTTTAATATGAAATTTGTTCTAAAACTATAAAATTAATAAGTATAGGGACTGTAATAGTAGTATAGGTATTTGAGTTGTTCCTATCTCAGAGACCCCCTACCCCCAAAACAAATTTTGTCAGAAATATGAAAGTCATCATTTTGAGCTAAAAAAGGCTGCTGACAAAAATTTTAACGTATAACGTTTTGGAGGGGTAGGGGGTCTCTGAGAGAGGAACCTCAAAATACCTATACTACTTATATTGTGAGTTATAGGTTTCTCAACGTTTAATTCTGGATGGATATCGGGCATTTGCCTCGTTCCAGGTTTAAATGGCAAGACAATAGAATGAAATGTGGAGAACGAAAACTACTTTTACAGTTCATACATTGATATCCTGTCAAATTATTTATGATTCGCATTGTCTTAAAATTAATGGCTATGGAATATTTGGTGCAATTGCTTGGTATATTAGGTCATAACATGAACATACTAATGATACTTACGTTTTGGCTGAAGAAATAATTGTTAATCCTTGGATTAACTAACTACGTTCAATCACTTTTGAGTTGGCTGCTGGTGTTTTTGCAGGCGCATGTTGTCTATCCAGTAGTTTCCTACTTCGTCTTAGTGGACATCAATCTGCTGAATATAGAAGAAGTTGTTTCTCATAGCAATTGTCCACAATAGTTGTTGTTGTAGGGTTTAACGCCATTTTTCAGCACAAGATAGGCTATACATGGCTGCCAGTATAAATGGTGGAGGAAAACCACGGACAGAACCACCGACCCAAGAGAAGCTACTGGCAAGCTTTCTCACATACCGACATTTGCCGAACCCGAGACTCGAACCCATGCAGACAGAGGAGAGATGGCAGTGATCCGGAAAGGTGAGAGCTTTAGACCACTGGGCCACTCCAGACCCTGTCCACAATAGTTTACATGTATCTAAATATAATCTTAACTCGGTAGTTTATATCTAAATATTACCATAACTCATTAGTTTATATCTAAATCTAATCTTAACTCATTAGTTCATATGTATCTAAATATAATCTTAATTTATGAGTTTATAACTAAACCTAATCTTCATTTATTCTTTTATATCTCAATCTAATCTTGTCGTATTAGTTTATATGTGTCTATGTCTAATCGTAATACATGCCAAGAACTCCTTTTAAGCTCATGAAAATTCCAAATAAATCAAATGATGAGTTCTTAAAGTGATATGGGAAATATTGAAGCATATGCCCTTTTTACCAGTACAATGATACACTTTAAAGCTGAAAAGGCTGCGCAATAGGAAAGCACTTCAAATGAATGTAACTAATTCGATTTCATGAACGAGGTACGCAGTCAAACAGTTCGTCTGGAAGAGTTGTGAGAGATTTTATTCTTGTAGACGTTTCGTCCTTTTCACGGTAGGAGACGACTCTTCACTGTTGAAAAATTAAAGCGATACGTCCTTAAACCGGTCACTGTTTGAATCAAACATTGTGGCCACAAAAGTTTATCAGGATACTAGTGGTGTTTTGTATTTGTATGCCTGCTATCTATTGTATCCATAATTTAATAAATAAATAAAATTATCATCGTTATTAACTGACGACTACTAGATTAATAACAATGATATAAACAACAAGAACAAAAAAAAAGAAAGAGCAAAACACGCAGAAAAGATATAATCAACTACCGTACGAATGAACAACTTATCAAATTATTTTAACATTTTGAAAGGTTAGGTAATTATAAAATTAGAATTAAATGATACAATTATCTTTATGCGCCTTTCTTCTTCTTCTTCTTCTTCTTCTTCTGACCATTATTATTATTATTATTATTATTATTATTATTATTATTATTATTATTATTATTATAATGTTCGTTAAGTGTTAACGTCCATAGAATGTTCCTGAATGATTATGTCAAACATTTCACGGTAGTCTTTATCTTGGGTACTAATTGACTTTCTTTGCCATTTTGTTTGTATTAAATTATGGTATTTTAATTATAACAAAGATGTTGGATTTTTTAATATCAGGTATTTTATTTGTTGCCCGGTTCAAACACGTCGTTTTTTGTCGTCAATCTAGAGGATATATATATAGTTCTTTATAATGATAAGGTTTGGACTTTTATGGTCGTCTGCTTAGAACTTCTGACGGATGGAAAACAGTCCTTACAAGTACTATTCGGCCCGTCATGTATTTGGATGTTGTCTTTCATTTGACTTGAACACCGTCTCCTTATGCTCAACAACCTATTGTCTCCTTACAGTCTCCACATTTTACAAGATTTTGGTGTTCATCAGTTGACATTACTTTGTTTAATATGAAACAGACGTCAGAATTAGATTTATGATGTTGTCCACTGGTTTCGTTGCAAGTATTGCAGTTACTGTTGAGATTTGTTATGTGGGAAACTTTGGTACCAGAAACGTGCTCTGGGGCTCTAAGAGAATCCACCGTCGGGTCATCTTAAATTAGGATATACAGGGGCTCTAAGGGAATTTAATGATAAGAAAGTGCGTAGGCTTAACACTGGAGGCGGGGGCAGGGGTGTACTCTGTGTCCCAACGAGAATTTAACATTAGGATGACATTCTATGTCCTTATGGGAATTTAATATTATTGCTCGCTTTGAGGATCTATAAAGATTGACCAATACAGTCCTACTGAGCAGAACCCACACACTGACAAAATGGAGGATAACCCATGGTCACTAACACATATTGTTACTGACCGTCAGACATACATACCGATTAACATCCACATCTATTGACCAACACCCACGTATACTGAGCAACGCACCGTCGTACTGACCATTTAAAACCCCCCAAACATGTTGGTCATTAGACTTAGACTAAAAGAAGTACCACATTTCCTAAATCGACAAAGAACTTAGCGAAGACTAAAAAAAAGTTTGGAATATTTTATGAGCACTCAAATTGACTTTTGTGTAATAAATTCAGTTCAAGAGAATATTAAACGTAAGTGAAAATAAATATTTATTATTATTATTATTATTATTATTATTATTATTATTATTATTATTATTATATGCACACAACTATATACCATCATGCATACCATTAGAGAGAGAGAGAGAGAGAGAGAGAGAGAGAGAGAGAGAGAGAGAGAGAGAGAGAGAGAGAGAGAGAGAGAGAGATGTATAAAGCTTTTGTTTTTAAATTTGGTAACTTTGAAAGTTTTGAAAAGAAACATTGAATTTCGTAATTATATCATAAGTTTTAAATTTTTCAAAAGTTGTTCATGTTGTACATTTTCCATACCGTTTAATTTTGTTATTATTGAGAAATTTTATATTTCACAATTATTAATTTTAAAAGTATTCTTTAAAATTAGGATTAAAATGCCATTTTTCATATTTGTATTCAGTATGTTAAATGTTAAATTTATTTTAGTTTTATTATATTTCCAGTTTATATTAGTACTGTTCAGTTTTTAATTTGTTTATTGTTTTGTATTTTTTTTTCCTGGATTATATTTAGTCTCCAGTAAATTCCGTCACAGCTTAGGAAGTCAACTTCAATTTAGGCAGTACTGTTTAATATAATATTGAGAATTTTTCTTCAGTATTTCAGTGTTACGACCCTGTAGTTAAATTACATATTTGTTAAAATTTAAATTCTTCTAATTCTTTGTTTCATTTTTATTTCATTTTTGCATCATGATGATTATGTTTGCATGGGTCTAATAGTTTGTTAGAAACATCGTATTTATTTAAAACGTAAATGTGACTCGTGTAAGCACGATTTTTGTATGATAGTTTGTCGTTGCAAGTAAACAGTCGGGAAAAGCTGTGTAAATGATTGGCTGTGACTACGTCATTACTAATTATACTTGTTTACGCTTTTGTAATGCCCAGGTGTGATTTCGAAATCACACGTGTACTTCGTGCATGTGTACATGAAATGACGTATTAGCTTGTTTTAAATGCTCAGTTACCTGTAAGAAATATTCAGTCATAGTGATAGTCAGTTATACTTGAGAGTGACATCATAACATCTTACAGAGTTTCTAATACCTTAAGGAAAAGGTATTTCTGTGCTGGAAAGAGTTGTGCATTCGTACGAGGAAAAACATGTGTGTTGTTAGTGGTGGTAGCTGTATTTCATCTACTTTCTAAATAATTATTTTCCCTGGAGAACAACACTACTGGCTTTGGACAAAGACATTTGATGAAATTATTTCTAAATCGGAACAGAACAATACAAATTGTGCTTTACAGTGAAAATTCTGGATATTCTGTGTTAGCCTTCGTCTGACGTCATCATCCGCCATCTTGGAACGGAACTGAGATTCAGACTGTATCAATTTAGAACTGTTTATTCACAGGACTTATGTGTTTTCACAAATTTAGAACAATTTTTTGGATCTTCTTCGTAAATCGTAAGTCTTGTTTCATCTATTTACCTTTTCTCCATGTTTTCTAGGGAAATAAATTAATTTTGTTAAAATTTACAAAGCTTGTTGACTTCACTCTTTCTTTGTGTTACTTTGAACGAGCCGATACGTAACATAAAGAAAGTGGGTTGCTCGTCCGGGATTGATCTATGAAATAGCTGATATATTAAATTGGCTAAAAATTGAAATTTAAATTCCCTAGTTCATTTTATTTGTAATTTTAGTGAAAACAACAGGCTTTAAGAATGTCAAAAGTGGAGTTTTCTTTCTAGTCCAACTCAACAACAGTTGGATAGTCTGAAGAAGGATGAGTTGCTTGAACTTGCCAGAAAGTACGATCTTTCTGAAGCAAAAGCTTCCTTCACAAAGCAAGAAATCAAAAAAATTAATTCAATATTTGGTAGGAAAAAATATTTTTGACCAAAGTGTTTTGGCATCTGTCAGTAAGTCTATGACAGACTCTGACAGTAAGAAAATAGAACTAAAAATAAAAAAATGGAAATAGAGTTAAGGAAGCTCGAGCTTCAGAATCAAAAAGAACAAATGAGATTACAATCTGAAAAGGAGGAAAAAGATAGACAGGAAAGACAAATGCAATTAGAAGAAAGGGAAAAAAGACAAATGCAATTAGAAGAAAGGGAAAAAGAAAGGCAATTAGAATTGCAAAGGGAACAAATACAAATAGAAGAAAGGGAAAAAGAAAGACAAATGGAATTACATAAAGAACAAACTGAATTACAAAAAGAACAAATGCATGTACAGGAAAGGGAAAAAGATAAAGAATTTCAACTTAGAATGAAAGAGTTGGAGCTGGCAAGTGACAGGCACGATTCCACTTCTCGTGCAAATTCAAATTTTAACATTTTAGGAAACATCAAGTTAGTTTCCCCTTTTAGTGAAAAGGAAGTAGACAAATATTTTATTCATTTTAATAAAGTTGTTGAGAATTCGAAATGGCCAAGAGAGTATTGGACTCAATTATTGCAGAGTGTACTTTATGACAAGGCCAGAGATATCTATATATCTCTGTCAGTACAACAAAGTTCTGATTACGATTTGGTTAAGGAATGCATTTTGAAGGGTTATGTATTAGTCCCTGAGACTTGTCGGCAAAGGTTCAGAAACTATAAAAAAGAAACTAGACACACTTATGTTGAATTTGCTAGAGAAAAAGAACAGTTGTTCAAGAGATGGTGCTTGTCTGAGAAGACTGAAGGTGATTATGAAAGACTCGAACAACTGATATTACTTTAAGAGTTTAAAAACTGTATTCCTAGTGATATCAAAAATCACCTTGAAGATCATAAGGTTAAAACCTTGGAAAAAGCTGCTATTGCTGCTGGTGAGTATTCCTTAACTCATAAAGTTCCTGCTGTAAGCAAACCTTTCACTCAGCAGTCTACTGATATTAAGGTGTTTCAATCAAAAACGACTCTCAGTGAAACTCAATCTGGCACAGATTCTAAAAATCAAGGCTCTGAGAGACTTGATTCAAAATCCTTGTCTCTACCTACGTGTACCTATTGCTAAGAAATAGGACACGTCATTTCTGATTGCTTCTAATTGAAATATAGGCATCAGAATCAAGATGGACCTATCCCAAATGCTCTTATTTCTAACAGGTCAAGGTCACGGTCATGTATTGAAAACAATACATTTGTTGGGTTTGAAAAACCTCAGTCTGATTTTCTTATGGAGAATTTTGAACCATTCATGTCGAAGGGTTCTATATCACTCTTGGGTGATTTGGCCAATCCTATCCCTATTAAAATTTTGAGGGATACAGGAGCTTCTCAGTCTTTTAGTTTCAGGTATTTTGCCTTCTTCTGAGAAGACCTGTTCTAATGAGTGTTCTCATTCAGGGAGTAGAGTGCAGCTTTGTTAATGTTCCTCTCCATTCTGTTAATTTGTCATCAGACTTAGTTTCAGGACCTGTGACAGTCGGTGTAGTGTCTACTTTACCCGTTGAGGGCATTCATTTGTTGCTAGGCAATGACTTAGCTGAAGACAAGGTTGTGGTTAATCCACTTGTAACTGACAAGCCTTCTTTGGATCAGAAAGTTGATCCTATTGAAAAAGAAATCCCTGATTTATTCCCAGCTTGTGCAGTTACCAGAGCTATGGCGAAGAAAGCTCTTGAGAATGATTTTGATAAGGAATGTATTCCTTTAGCTGACACATGTATTGGTCAGGCTTTTGATGAGGTCACTTTCACTTCTAATTTGGATCAGTCAAAAGGTATTGATCATAGTGATCCTCTTTTGAATACTCATTCTCTTTTATCTGATCAGGGTGATAAACGACAATCACTTGTCGTCGAACAGGAGAAAGATCCTGAGATCTCCTGTTTGTTTCAGCTGGCCGTTAGTGAAACTGAAGCAAATGTTACTTCATTAAAAATGGAGTCCTTATGAGAAAATGGAGACCTCCCGAGGTACCTGCTAGTGACGAATGGTCAGTAAAATATCAGATTGTGATTCCGAAACCTTACAGACAGGAAATACTTAGTTTGGCCCATGAAACTCCTATGGCTGGTCATTTAAGGATAAATGAAACGTATCACAAGATCTTGACTCACTTTTATTGGCCAAAAATTAAAAGTGATGTGTGCAAGTTTTGTAGATCTTGTCATAGTTGTCAAATTGTAGGAAAACCAAATCAAAAGATACCTAAAGCTCATCTGCAACCAATTCCTGCATTTGACGAACCATTCAGTAGAATTATGGTAGATTGTGTTGATCCCTTACCAAAGACCAAGTCAGGTAACCAAAATTTGTTGACCATCAAGTTTGCGTCAACAAGTTTTCCAAAGGCAATTCCGTTGCGGAATTTTTCTCAATTTGGCCTTCTCAAATTTGTTCAATCTGGTCAAAGGTCAGATTTCAAGTCTGGTATGTTCCAGCTTGTTACACTTGAATTTTGCATTCACCAGTTCAAGTCAAAAGTGAAGCTATGGTTTCACCAAAGCGTACTAGAGAGAATTTTTGAGTCCTGTAATAAAGTCTATTCTCTCTTGCTCATTCTGCAGAATTTTCTTCAAGTTAAATTTTATGGCCCTTACAAAGTAAAGAAGAAAATGAATGAGTTAAATTATAATATTAGTACTCAAGTCTAAGTAAATTAATGGAGTACTATTATTTTAAAAGAAATAGCCAAGTAAATAATGCAATTAATTTAGTTGTACCTGTCCCACCAGCTGAGGATTTGAATGAAGGAATTCAGTTGGATTCTACTAATCTTGGAACAACAAGTCTTCGGAATTCGGAAGTTATGGAAAATCTAGACCAGAAACTTTCTCATTTACAAAGTCAAGAAAAATGTGAACTTAAACAATTATTGTCTGAATATGAACACTTGTTTCCAGACATACCTACAAGGACAAACAATTTTTCACGACGTTGAAATAGTTGATTCAAAACCCATGAAACAACACCCATACAGGATGAATCCTTTTAAACAGGAATACATGAAAAAAAAAAAAAATTCAGTATTTACTGGAAAATGATTTTATAGAGCCCAGTAAGAGTGATTGGAGTTCACCGTGCATTCTTGTTCCGAAACCGGATAAAACTTTTCCGAATGTGTACGGATTATAGAAAGGTGAACAGTGTGACTAAAACAGACTCATTTCCTTTGCCAAGAATCGACGACTGTATCGACAAAATTGGAAATGCCAAATACGTCACTAAATTCGACCTTCTGAAGGGTTTTTGGTAAATTCCACTAACGGAAAGAGCAAAAGAAATTTCGGCATTTGTGACTCCAGATGGACTCTACCAGTATAAAGTAATGCCATTTGGGATGAAGGGTTCTCCAAGTACTTTTCAACGCCTTATGAATATGATTACTTCTGGTCTAGACAATTGTGATGCCTGTATTGATGATGTCATCATCTACAACAACACCTGGAAAGAACATCTAGCCACGATTCGTAAGTTCTTCGACAGACTCACGGATGCAAATTTGACTTATTAATTTATCTAAAAGTGAGTTCTGCCGTGCTTGTGTTACTTTTCTAGGACATATTGTGGGACATGGTCACATTAAACCTATAGATGCTAAGGTCAAGGCTATTTCTGAATTTCCTGTGCCTGTCAGTAAAAAAAAACAGCTGATGCGATTTTTGGGTATGGCCGGGTACTATCGCAAATTTTGTTCTAATTTTTCTGATATTGTTGAACCTCTGACAAACTTGTTGAGAAAGAAAAACAAGTTTCTTTGGACTGGAAAATATCAAGAGGCTTTCGATAGATTAAAGGCCATACTTGAAAGTGCACCAGTTTTAACAGCTCCAGATTTCAGTCAACCATTCAAACTATCTGTGGATGCAAGTGATGTTGGGGTTGGAGCAGTTTTGCTTCAAGGACAAAATAGGTGTTGAACACACAGTGTGTTATTTCTTTAAGAAATTAAATAAACACCAAAGAAACTACTCAACAATCGAGAAGGAATGCTTGGCTTTAATGCTAGCATTACAACATTTTGAAGTTTATATCAGTTCAGCTCCTTCTCCGGTTGTTGTGTTTAGTGATCACAACCCCCTTACTTTCATCAGCAGAATGAAAAATAAAAATCAAAGACTGTTGAGATGGAGTTTATTTTTGCAAGAGTACAATCTTGACATCAGGCACATTAAAGGAAAAGATAATTTAATTGCAGACACACTTTCCCGTGTGTAGAAATGTCATTTTCATATACACCTTTGTGTAAATTCATAAAGAGTTCTTATGTAAATTTTTTTACCTCATGTATAATTTACATCTGGTAAAAAAGAAAGCTTTATTACATAAATCTTTCTTTTTTTCTTTATGGTGGAAAGTGTTACGACCCTGTAGTTAAATTACATATGTGTTAAAATTTAAATTCTTCTAATTCTTTGTTTCATTTTTATTTCATTTTTGCATCATTGAATGTAGTTATTATTATTATGATGATTATGTTTGCATGGGTCTAATAGTTTGTTAGAAACATCGTATTTATTTAAAACGTAAATGTGACTCGTGTAAGCACGATTTTTGTATGATAGTTTGTCGTTGCAAGCAAACAGTCGGGAAAAGCTGTGTAAATGATTGGCTGTGACTACGTCATTACTAATTATACTTGTTTACGCTTTTGTAATGCCCAGGTGTGATTTCGAAATCACACGTGTACTTCGTGCATGTGTACATGAAATGACGTATTAGCTTGTTTTAAATGCTCAGTTACCTGTAAGAAATATTCAGTCATAGTGATAGTCAGTTATACTTGAGAGTGACATCATAACATCTTACAGAGTTTCTAATACCTTAAGGAAAAGGTATTTCTGTGCTGGAAAGAGTTGTGCATTCGTACGAGGAAAAACATGTGTGTTGTTAGTGGTGGTAGCTGTATTTCATCTACTTTCTAAATAATTATTTTCCCTGGAGAACAACACTACTGGCTTTGGACAAAGACATTTGATGAAATTATTTCTAAATCGGAACAGAACAATACAAACTGTGCTTTACAGTGAAAATTCTGGATATTCTGTGTTAGCCTTCGTCTGACGTCATCATCCGCCATCTTGGAACGGAACTGAGATTCAGACTGTATCAATTTAAAACTGTTTATTCACAGGACTTGTGTGTTTTCACAAATTTAGAACAATTTTTTGGATCTTCTTCGTAAATCGTAAGTCTTGTTTCATCTATTTACCTTTTCTCCATGTTTTCTAGGGAAATAAATTAATTTTGTTAAAATTTACAAAGCTTGTTGTCTTCACTCTTTCTTTGTGTTACTTTGAACGAGCCGATACGTAACATTCAGTACGAATTTTAATCCAAGCAGTATTTCATTATAATATTCTTAAACTTTTAGGCTCAGCTAAATTCCCGTTCAGTTTCGGAAGTTTGGTATTACTTTTAATTTTGATAATATTCACAAAATATTCCGAATTTTTAATCTTCTCTAAATTCCTTTTCAATTTCGGAGTTGTAATATGTTTATATTTAGTCTCAGCTAAAGACTATTTTAGTTTTGGAATGTTAGTATTAATTATAGTCTCGGCCATATTTATAACATATTTTGGGCCTGGAGTGCCCCTTTGGGCCCTATAAACACCAATAAATCGTTTCATGGTTTTACGTTTAGATGATTAAGTTCTGTTACTGAAACGTTTAAATTCACCACGACTTCGTCTTTCTTTATGATAGTGGGATTTTATATTATTTTGTTTTCAATTTTTTATTTTCTTGAATTTCGTAATCCTTTTGACTTGTCTGCTTCACTCTAATTCTTGGTTCTAATTTTACTTGTATGTGCTATGTATTTCATCTTATCTATCTGGTAATGTATTAATCATTAGTATATATAATGTACTAAGCGCTTCCATGTGCTGGGTAAATTATGCTTAGTTAGATGGTGTCAAAACTAATTTCCTTGTGGATTTTACCATGGAGGAAAAACGTGCTAGGGTCGGCAGTGAGAAAAAGGGACGTCCGCCGACCCATATTTACTTTTTGCCCATATGCCCTATTGTGACAATACTGACAGTCGTATGCGATTGTCCTAAGTACTGACAATACTGACAGTCGTATGCGATTGTCCTAAGTACTGACAATACTGACAGTCGTATGCGATTGTCCTAAGTACTGACAATACTGACAGTCGTATGCGATTGTCCTAGGTACGGTAGCGACATAGGTTTTAGGTTCTCATAATATGCACAGCTCGAATGGATTGGTTTCACATTTACATCTTATTAATAATGCAATAATATTTTGTTGTTTGATCATACGAAACTATAAGCAGTCTATTTTCTTTATGTGCGAGTAACTTAAAGTAGCATCTATCACAAGACTCCAGTATCAAGGTTGGAACCAATGAAAATTTTCTTATAATATCCAGGTATTCACTTAGTTCGTTTATATGGCTGCTTATTGACGTGTTCGTAATTAAATACAAAAGTATTAGCTTTGGTGAAAATATTGCAGTTTTTTTTATATAGCTGAATCATTTGTGTTCGGGATCAAAATTCGTTGATCGATGTGTAATATCTGGGTGTTGCTGAAGGTTTGTGGAGAATCTGAAAACTCTTTAGGTTAAAAACGTTTGCCTTTATCATGTTCTTGTAATAAGTCTGAATATCTGAAAACAGTAAACGTTTTCAGAATGGCTGCATTTTGTAATACGACATGGGTGCAATGATACAACTGTTCACGGAGCATGGCATTTGAAAGAAAATAAGGTAAGAGCTATTCAGTGCAAAGTCTTACTAAGGCTAGAGTAGACAAGGGGCAGGCAGTGCATCATGATAATACTGAGAAGTCATACAATTTAAAGCTGGGTTTGTTTTATCTACCGTTGGAATATGATATATTTGAAGTACCACCAGCCTGAAATCACGTGCTCTAACAAATACAGACCCCCCCCCCCCCATAACCCATCTTACCAATGGATGAACATACTTAGCATCGGCTGTTGGAGCTCCTTCATGGCAATTCTTTTTGAAAACACAATCACTTGTTAATTATGCCAAGGCATTTCACAAGACCCTCTGGACAATATTAAAAAAGGGCACTGACACCGGTGAGTTTCGCATCTATAGCCTTCTTTTCGGACGGAAACACGCCTGAGCTGACAAGTTATAAGTGATCAATGACGTGACAATTTTCCGGAAATCGGCATTTGCTTAAGTCTGAGCCTGCACTTCCAGAAAACGTGTGATCTTATCCAGTCGTAGTGGTTGATTCACTGAAACCCGTTATACGAGCCGTTGATATATAAATTGTCCTTGTTAATAATGATCATGAAATCTATCCTTCAGGAAAAACGACAGTTATATACTGACCAATGATATTGTAAAAACAAGATTTGGTACTGATTCCTTTTTTCGGAAATAAGAGGAATGCATTGAATAGTGATGTTGTGAATGGAAACAATATAACGTACATCCTGTCCAATAACACTGAATAGTGATGATGTGAATGGAAACAATAGAACGTACATCCTGTCCAATAACACTGAATAGTGTGGCTGTGAATAGAAGCAACAGAACACTATCTACAGTCCATTCATATAAGCGGATATTATTTTCTCTCACATTTTCATGGCAAAAACCGTTGTTACTGCATGAATGTATTTCACACTAATAAGAATATTTTATAACTGCAGTAATGTTAAAGAAGACACACTTTAGGCCAGGGGTCTCAAACTCAAACCACCATGAGGGCCGCATGATGGCATTTTCGATAGCCCATGGGCCGCACCACCTTTGTTATCTCTCATGACACCGTGTGACGCCAATCATTTTGTGGGTCACAGGATATGGCTTGGCAGGCCGCATGAGGCCCGCGGGCCGCGTGTTTGAGACCCCTGCTTTAGGCCTTAGAGTAAAAAAATAATTATTTTGCCATTGTGCTGTATCCAACTGAGTGAAAGTTTGATGACATGAATGTTCTAACATGTATTAAAATACACTGTTTATATGGTGTACATTTTAACGAACATTTTTTTTTTTTTTTAAATGCTCGAAACAAATAATACTTTACAAAAAAGATTCGAAAAGTAGCGTTTTGTTTGAACTGATTGTATTCTTTTACCGTTAGTATCCGAATATAGGTACAGTACCAGAATATAGCTATAGTATCCGAATATAGATGTGTGTGTGTGTGTGTGTGTGTGTGATTTGAATTTTTAACGCAGCTTTAAAATTTTTTCAGTCATATCGCTACGATGTCTGCAATGTGGCAGTTTATAGTGATGTCTAGCACTGGGGCACCATGCCGCAGACATGTAGCATGATGTCCCACCCAGTCACATTATCCTGACACCAGGCCGACCAGTCCTAACACTAACCTCTTAATGCTGAGCGCCAAGCGAGGCAGCTGTTAGTACCATTTTTAGAATATAGATATACTATCCGAATATAGGTACAATATCCGAATATCTTTAGTATCCGAATATAACTATAGGATCCGAATATAGTTTTACTATTTGTTACAAATTTTTTTTATATGTATAATGGATTATGATTAGTGTTAATTATTGCCACTGTTGTTTTCTTAAATGGAATTAGTTTGATTTTGATGCATGGGACTTAAAAAAGAAAAAATAGACAGGAGAGTATCTATGTCTGTAGATAGGTAGGTAATCGATAATAATAATAATAATAATAATAATAATAATAATAATAATAATTTGGATATAGTACAGAGACTGATCTTTAAAGGCTCTAAGCGCTTTACAATATCAGAAAACACAATAAACATATCCATCAACAAGATTACAAAAACAAACACCATGAAATTACAAAACAAAAACATGTTGACAATAATTAAGGAAGGAAACATTATCAACTCTTTAAATCTGTTCTTGTAGTCGAAATAGGTGAGTTTTAAGAGCACTCTTGAATGAGATCACATTGTCCTTGCGTCTAAGATGTATGGGCGATTCCGTTCCAGGTAGCTGGGCCCTGGTACGCAAAATAACGTTGTCCGTATGAATTCGTTTTAACAGTGGGAGCAATCAGATTGCGAGTGTCGGAAGAGGATGTATATTGGGGTAGCGATCAGGTTTTGCGCTTGATTCAGTTAAGGGTACAGAGCAAGGGGGGGGGGGGCGGGGCATTGCTCAGTTCTTCCTACACTAAGGATCATCCTAGCTGCCGTGTTTTGTACTTTTTCAAGTTTCTGTAGTAGACAAATAAGGTAAACCAGATAGAAGCGAATTACAATAGTCTGGTCTTGAAAGTACTAAGGAACACACAAATGTTTTAATGGCATCAAACGAAAGAAAATTACGAATAGAGCTGATGAGTCGCAACCAGTTCATGACATATTGATGTAATTAAAGCGTACTGTCGAGAGTAACAAATAGTTTTCGTAGTGACTGTGTAATTTTATTGTTGTTGTTTCTGATACTTATTGCTTAAGGTAAAAGCTGTGAGTGAGAAAATATTTGCGTTGTGATCAAGATATCTTCAGTGTTGTCATCATTCATCTGCAGCCATGTCATCCGTGACTTCACATCGGAAATGCACCTCTCTTTGCCTTGAATGGTAGCCTCAGCTGCAGATGGGCAGCTAGATTTGTATTTTTGAGTGTCGTCAGCGTACAATTGGTGAGACATTCGACACTTGAGAGCAGATAAGTGTATAGAATGAAGAGAACATGGCCAAGAGCAGAGCCTTGTAGAACAACAAAACGGAGATGAACTGGGCTGGAATGGTTTCCATTGATATGGACACAGTTTGTGCCCTGTTGACTCAGTAGGACTTGAACCATAGTAAGGTTGTATCCTGAATACCAAGTACATGCTGGAGACGGTAAAGGAATATATCATTGTCCATTGTATCAAATGCCGCAGACAAGTCAAGGTCGGTGAGGACTGTAATCTTTCCACCATCCAAAGCAAAGACAAGGTCGTTAACTACTCTCAGAAAGGCATTTTCATTACTATGTCTAGGACGAAATGCAGACTGTACATTTCTAAAAAGACTATTTGAATTCAGATGTGATACATAAAAGGCTCGATTAATCGATGGAATATCAGTAGAAAGATTAATGGATATACATACATACATACATACTTGTAATGATTTTGTTATACTTGTTACGAGTCTATGCTCTTAAAATAAGCAGCAGAAAAAAGTGAAAAACAACAAGCTTTGTAAAATTCAACAAATTTATTTTCCTAGCATACAAAGTAAAAATCTAATACAAAGGAATTTACGGTATTAGGAATTTAATCCCCCCAAAAATACAAGAATTACACACTCAAGTCCTAATAATTTAAACTCCTGAATAAAATTCAGTAGAAGACCAAATGAAATCCAAAACTGACAGTGATGATGTATATGATGTAGCTCGTAGAGTGTTGATTTGCCAACAGTTACTTGTTGAATCACAGCAATATAATTCCAGGTTTGAATTCACTACGAATTTCAGCGAATGTCTCTATCAAAAACTTTTATCAGAGCACTTTTGTATTTCCAGAGAAAATAATCACTTGAATTCAAACATTTTGAAGAATTAGATTCCAGCCCGAAATGAAATACTGGACATAACATATAAAAGAACTCTATTGTGCAAGGAATTATCCGTTCAGTGACAAGATTATATAGTCTTCTACTTGACCTCAGGTTTGAATTATCATTTTCTAAAATAAAACAAACTATTACCTAATGGAAAATAACCTTCTAGAATGATCGTGATGTTTACAAAATAAACATGTTGATTATTATTAGAAACCTATTACTAAAATTAAAATAGTGAACCTGGACTATGTCAGGTACATTAGATACTTTCCAATAATCTTGACCTAGACCCAAATAAACATATTTACTTCCATTAATAATGATCCTGATATTACGCTCATACACACAGAGAATATATTAGCTATGTATAAGTTGTTTGCAAAATTAAAATAAAAAAAATCAATTCAAGTCAAGCAGAAATGAACTAAATTTTGGACAAGATCAAGTCCAACATACACTGTTACATTACAATAGCATGTGATGAAATAAAAATTTAAAACAAAATAACTAACAAACAATTTAAACTAAATGTACATAACAATACTCCAGTAGTTTAAACATTATACCTTACAATATCAAGACATTTTTCGTCCGTTTGAGGAATATTTGAAAAAATCCAAATTGTTACATGTATTTTACACGATACAGTGACAAGATTACGAGCCTCGTTTGTTTTAGGCCTTAATCAAATCAAAGAAACACAGAAGTCTTGATACCTGCAGCTCAATAATGTTTGATATAACATCGTCCCCGTGAAAGACGCATTTATCTTGACTGACACGATGTCAAGCGATTTGCGATAATTCATGATATTGTACTGTCAAGTTTTGCGTCAATAGATATAAGGTTAGCTGGTTTATAACGCTTGGTTGGTATTCACTTCAACAAAAGTTATTAGTTTTATTCTGTAAACAATTTTAGAAGTACATCAAAGCCTATATTAGCTGTATTGCACTCCGGTTTAAGCGTAGACAGATGGAAGTCCCTTTGTAAATCAGATATTGTAGCATGGAACAATGTTTGAGGGGTTCTATACATTTTAGTTAGAGTGTAGTTATGAAATAACTTGAAATTGAAGATTTAAGGTCTAAATCTACACCTAGGAAATTCTAATAAATATAATTACCTCAAATCCAGCTTGACCATAGCAAATATACTAAATTGATGGCTGAAATATTTTCTATTACTAAAATACTTTTGATGGCTTTATAACAGTAAAATCATCAATATGCAACAATGGTAACACTCGTATAGTGGATATAAAGTGTAAAGCTTAATGTCTGTGTAATGGTTTCAAATAATTGCCACAGAAATGGACGTGAAAATAGATTGAAGCTAGACAAGCCAGTGAAAAATCATAAAACTTTTATTTCATGTAGTCTTCATCAAATGACGTATTTATAGATTGAAGGTGGCAGCTAAAGTAGTCCAGCACTCTTTAGAGTGTTACAATTGTGAATGATTTTTTTTTTTTTTTTTTTTTTTTTTTACCAAGGCTGTATGTACGAAAAAGTCAATGACAGATTTATACTTCTTAGGTGTTTCGTTGTTGTCCTTAATTATTCTTTGATAAAGGGCATTTACTATTGGAGAATGAATTAAAATACATAAGACATCATTTGTTTTGCAGGAGGATCTATATTTTGACCTATGTGCACAAAGTTGGAGAGTTTTGAGGTATCTTGAACTGTGCACAAAAGTATCTCACCCACATGCTTGAAGATATTACAAGAACACATACATTATATGCTTTTATATTCGACCGCTCAATTCAAACATAAATCATTCCATAGGTGTGAAATCGCACTTAAAAAATAAAAACCAAAATCAGTATATGACTTTTCATTTCACAATGAAAATATAAACTGGTGTATTCCCATTTACTACGAAATTGGCAAATTTTCTTTAACTAAATATTTTTCTACAGCTAGTTTTCAACTTTTAATGGCTTAAACGTATTATTTATTAACCCTCTATTTTTGGACATTGTTTGAAAGCTGATTGCAATCCAGTCTTGTATCTTTTGTTTAAGCGTCCATACAACATTGCTGAGTCTACATTATTAGCGCATACAGTCATATAATCTGTCAAATGATACTGTCATATAATCTGTCAAATGATACAGTCATATAATCTGACAAATGATACATTCATATAATCTGTCAAATGATACTGTCATATAATCTGTCAAATGATACTTTCATATTTAAGCAGATTGAGTTACTGCTGGTAGGTTTCACATCCACCCCTCTTTCCTATTATGCCTTATGTGTTGTCCAGTTATTCTTTGAAGTGTATGTCTCAAAATATGTACTATTTTATTGCCGATTCTACCATAGATTCTACCATAGATTCTACCATAGATTCTATTCATAGTTTTAACATCCTCTCTTCTTTTCCCGTCTGCTTTAGCTTGTAACTTTATCATTCAATACTGGACCTAGATAATACTTGTGTAGCTAATTCTACACAAAAATGGCATACTGTCAAAGTATCTGTTGGTAATCGTATTGCTTGAAAAACCTTTATTTTACATGAACGTCATCATGGAGCTATCTGTATTTGTATTACATAACAAGGCCATATCAATGACAGTTATCTCACAAAACCTCTTTCCAATATTTTACATTGCTACTCTTTTGTCATCATTGATGCAATGTTTTACATTGCTACTCTTTTGTCATCATTGATGCAATGTTTTGCATGAGGTAAACTTGTTTTTGCTGATTCACATCATAATGGCATTCATTTGAAGAATGTCTTACGATAGTCAGTCGGTTTTGAGTAGTTGGTGATATTGAAAGTTTCCACGTTCATACTACAATTTCGTTTTCAGTATAGCTGATATTTGGAAGGGATATCTACGCACCTTCCTTTATACTATGTCGCCTAACGCCTTTTAACCATTTGGCTGATTCTGTAGTTCGAGGCATACAACGTGAACTTCTATGACGACAATCACAATTAAGCACTGTGACATATTCCCTTGTTTTCTCACAACCCAATCTTTCTTCTAAAGTAATGGGTTATTTTTGACATTGATATATTTTCTTCATCCTTTTTTGCAAATCGTCTGTAATCTTTATATTATTTTATTGCTGTCTCTACCTTGTGAAGATTACTTAAATAGCCCTAAAATTATTGGACTTATGGTAAAGTAGCAAAAATATGAAAATAGGATCATTGAGGTCAGATCTGGATATTCGCTTACCAGGGTTTGGTCTGCTTCCGAATTTTCATAATTAGACTCAGTGGAGTTGTCAGGGAACCAAACTAACTTTACAGGGACAACCTCAGATCCTTTAATTTACCCTTGTGTTGCATGCAAAACATCCGTGTAAGCAAGCTAGTGAGTTATATTTGATCATTTGTAGATACTATTTGCATTTTCACCGGACACTTTCCTCATATGTTACAGGATATATTTGGCGTGGGTATCCTTGGTACTATGTCAACAGTCAAATAAACAGTTTATCTTTGTATTGATGCTACGTGGTGATAGAATGATATTGACCAATCTTTCCCATGATAGTCTTTTACATTCGAGGATTTTGAGGTATTGTGTTTTATCAACTAAAAATATTTGGAAACGGTACCCGTGCTAAATATTGAAAATTACAAAGAAAGAAAGGACTCCTTGTTTGTAGTTTTCAATAATTAGCATGGGTATTGTTTTCAAATACTTTTAAGCCTGCAATTCCAGATATCGTTAAAATCCGTTGATAAGTACTTCTACTTCCTTAGGCATTATGTTCTTCAATCAGCTATGTAAAAGTCCAGATACAAAACAAATCTGAAATGACCAGTTAATACAATCAACACAATATTGTGCATCGCATGAATTTAGATTTGATCATCTTTCTACACAAATCGATCTCTACTTGACATGGCCTAATGATAAGAGAGATATAAAAGGGCAGTACTTTCTGACTCTACATGCCAAGGGCGATATCAATCCTTCGAAGGGTTTATGACTTACCGTCATTCAAAATTTATTTCCCAAGAAAGAAACGGAACCAAGATTTTTAAATGACCTTGACCTCACTTGAGGGTTAGATGGTAAGGTACATCGCAATTATTTGAAAGGGCGAAGCTTACTAATTTAGATTTTAAGAATGATGTCTATTTCTTACAGGTTTAACACATATGACCCGTCAGAGTAACTAACATTAATAAGAGACATATTCAATAGTTTGAAATGGCTTTGACCTTGCTTGAGGATTCAATGGAGGATAAGAGTGCGTGAATACAAAATGACATTGGCACGTGACACAACACTCAGAATAAGACATTTATTACCTATACCAGGATTTGGTCAACCACAATTTTATTGATGATCTTTTTTTATATGGTCGTGACCTTGTATCATAAGAAGTCGACGGAACGCAAGAATATGAAGAAGGAAATTCTAGGTGACTTCATAGTCCAAGTTTAATGTCTATCCCTTAAAGAGCTTTCGACTAAAAGAAAAGGAAAAAAGAAAACAAAGACAAAGCAAGAAACAAGACCCCCCCCCAACACCCCCTCCCAAAAAATTAAGCAAAAGATCATTATTTCAATCTTTCGTCATTGTTGACAATGCCGCACATCCGAAGATAGTTATGCACATGTTTAAGCTATGCTTGAGAAGACAAGACAATATTGTTTTAAACGTAATTGGGTTTATTGCATAGAGTCTTTCTCAAGTCCATACAGTTGGACTTGAAAACTTTATTTAACGTGATTACCAAAAGAGAACTAGGAATAATAAGCCGATGCATATGTAAATTATACAGGGGATATATTAAATGGTAATATTTTTTAAATTATCAATATTGACGAGGTATTAATTCATTAGTTGCTATGATTGTAGGGTAAATATTTAGAGGACATAAAATGTAAAGGAAATATGAGTACAGCTACATACTTCAGCCTTTTCAGTAAAGCTGGCAATATAAGTGTTTACGAATATCGAAAAAATAGTTCGTGTTGCCCTGATTTGTATGCCTCCAAAATCAATAGTAAATAGATAAGGCATCAGGAGTCATACATTCAACGAGGTAATAACAATCATCTAGTCCATCAAGACTTTCCCTTGGTCATACTATTATTAATCGGCTACAATCTTATTTTCTCATGAAGAATAACAATGAAGCATCTTTATCCAAATTCCAAACAAAATATGCATCTTGTAAAAAATATATAGAATTCGGTTTTGCTTTAAAAATTGAGAATGCCTCTTTTGTTCTTAGCGCCCCAATAGTCCCTGACAATTTATCGTACACTCCATTTTGCTTCTTTAAAACAATTCCGACTGCGAATGAACCTTACCAACTTTAAAACAATTCTGACTGCTGATGAACCTTACCATTGCTAGTTTTAATTGTAAAGAAATTATGTTACAAACGATAAGGGAAACTTATAGATCGATATTAGAAAATTGTGTTGTTTAAAAAGTGACCATATTCACCAGTTTATATATAAATTTCAAAATAAGTAGAAAGACCGACACAAAGCAGAAAGTCATTAAGAAAGGAAGCTAAATGTCATGCCCATCCTTCCAATTTACATTTTGCTAGTGTCTTTTTGGTCTGCTATTTCAATAATTCTTAATGGCTAGCCAGTCAAGGCACATTCCCACAATGCAGTTTGTATGGGGCAAAGGATACAACTACTTATATTATCTATGGACAAGTAAATTCTTGTGTGTGATGTTTAATGGTATTACATTTTTTTTACTAAAATGAAGTATATTATTTACCGAGTGCATTTGTATATATTACTAATTTGCAAAACTCACGAAATGTATACAAAATCTGTGCATGCCAAACAAAATATACGCAAAATAAGCTTCAGACTATAGATGTTATGATGAAGGCCATAATTTTAAGGAGTTACCTGTACAAGCAACCAGTTTAATTGGTCATACAATGCTTAAACACAATTCAATTATCTATTACAACACACAGAATACAAAAATGCTGAATCAGTATACATGTTAATGAGTATTTTTGTATGTACATTATGTGGTGCTGAAAACAAAACACAACAACAAATCACTATTAAGGTTATTACTAAAGCAAAGCTGACGATGCTGAAATACAAGCATAATCTGAAGCAAAAACATACCGCATTATGTTTAAATCACACACAAATTAAATTTTGCCGCAAAGCATGGTGAAAAAACATGCAAAGGTGCATAGGAGATAACTCTATATGATATAATGCACAAGTACATTTCTGTGTATGATATTTGACAGTATTAAAGCCCCTGGGCCCCGTTTCACAAAACAACGTACGCCGAAGATTTTCTTAAGTTTTTACGGACGATATTCGTAGCTGATTACGGTTGTTTCACTAACGAGAATTACGTACATATTTTTCTAAATTTCCCTTACAATGTAACTTTGCGGCAAGTACCAGGCAGCCGTAAGTAGCAAGTTTTTTCTTAAGTATGTTTGTGGACAGCGAGGGTCACAGTGAGAAATCAATTGCCTCTTACAGCGGCCTGGTATTTGGGGTAAAGTTACGTAAAATTGTAAGGGAAACATAGGAAAAAACGTACGTAATTTTTATTAGTGAAACTGCCGAAATCACGCACGTTTTGTGAAACGGGGCCTTCGTGTATCGTGCCAGGCCAAAGGACACACCACGGTTATCAATTCAGGCTAGTATGATGGTAGGATTCAAACCAACATCCTTTTGGTCGTGAGCCTAGAGCTCTAAATACCGCACCTTCTTACTTTTCAATATATATATATATATATATATATATATATATATATATATATATATATATATATATATATATATATATATATATATATATATATATATATATACACACAATCTTTGCATGACAAACAAAACATAGGTAATGTAGAATGTTATGATGATGCCATACCATTAGGGGGTTATCTGTTCAACTAAACAGTTTTATTGGTCACATATTGCTTAACAAATTTTTTTATGTACAGTAGAACTTCGATTATCCGTCAGGGTGCGGGACCGAGACGGTGACGGATATGAGAATAGACGGATAATAGAATATGTACATTAAAAGTATTATACAATAGACCGGGTCATCAAAACATCATAATATCTACATATGTACAAGGACCTGTTTTTAATATTTTGACGTACAATGCCCTGACGGTTAACAGACTGACGGTTAATCGGGTGCCGGATAATCGAAGTTCTACTGTATTGCATTTAATATTAACATAAATGACCCAAATACTGAATCAGTATACATACTACTGAAAGGAATCCAAATAAAAACAAGCAAGCAAATAAGCATAAAAACAGCAAATAGGTATTTAGGTCTTTAAGGAAAAGCTGCTAATGCTAATATGGAAGCATAAGCCAAAGTAAACATACTGAATCAGGCTGAAAACAACTCACAAATTACATTTCCATAAAAGACACACTAAATCAGGCTGAAATCAACACACAAATTACATTTCCATACACAATGCACTGAATCAGGCTGAAATCAACACACACAAATTACATTTCCATACACAGTATAGTGAGAGTAAACAGGAAGAGTAATTTTATGGAATAAGAGAGATAACGCCATACAATACCTGTGTACATGAATATATCTGTATGATACCGCACACAATGAACACACAAACATTGCATACCACTTCAGGCTATTGTTGCATCTTAGGATTAATGTTGTAACTTTAAGGAGTTATCTCTTCAATCAAGCAGTTTACAATGCCGCATAACAATTTATTAACACATTACAAATGATATGCACATAGAAGACAAAAATACTGAACTGGTATACATATTACTGTGGTGCTTAAAAGTAATTAAACAAAAGCCACACGTATACACACATACTACATAAGCAAATCACTATTGAGGTTATTTTTAAAGCAAAGAGCTACCAATTCTAAAATGTAAGCATACACTGAAGTAAAACATACTGGCTAATGCTAAAGCAACACACAAATTAAGTTTCATGCACCAGTGTACATAATTATCAATAACAATTGAAAATATAGGAAATATACACATCATTATGAAACTGTGTCTGCTACAAGCACACATTAAATTTAAAGCACCAGAAAATAGAAAATTTGGATACAAGATATAAGGCAATGAAAGATAAGTAAACATAGAGGCACTTTAATAAAGAGGAAATTTCTGTTGGTATTTGTTGGTATACGTGAAAACACAAAAGCAATTAAATCAAGTAAGGGAAATAACATAGGACCCATATAAATGCACATATCCATTTAGAGTATTGATTAAGGCTCTACATGGCACTTAAATACTGGGGGGGGGGGGGGGGGGTACCTACATTTAAGTACTTATCTATTCATGTTATTAGTACATGTATTCATTTTAATTCTGAATTCTTTGCATACTTTCCATGTGAATTGACAGTAAGCACCTGTATTATGTTTTTGCAAGATCTGAAGTCTACAAGATTTATTCGATTTCTAATTGTATATCTAACAGTTTGCACTATGTTGTGTAGAGAAGTCGGACTCCATATCCAAAATATTATCAAAGCAAGGTATCCAATGCTAGGCCAAAACATACCATTTTGACTCAATATAAAGGAATAAGGATCAATTTCATGTGCAAAGAAATGAAGGCAAAATGGTTGTGCTCTGTGAAAAAAAGTGGAAAAATAGACTCTTACATGCTTGCATGCAGACATCATACCAAAGGGAACATAGCGAGAAGAAAGTGAACATAATCATATTATGCCGAAAAAAATCCAAGCAAATACAAAAGGCCCTCAAACAAGAATAAACCAATGTTTAACTGTAATAGTTAATCAGTCATTTTAATTAATTGTACTACCTTTGCCAATAAGTAGAACGGGTGGGGTGAACTGCTTGCAATCATAACGAGAGATAAAATGTGCTTTAAACGTTTCATTCACAAAAGACGGAACCTTCTATTAAATCTACATCTAATTAGTCCGTACGGCTTACTAATATGCATCTACATCTAAATAGTCCGTACGGCTTACTAATATGCATCTACATCTAAATAGTCGGTACGGCTTACTAATATGCATCTACATCTAAATAGTTGGTACGGCTTACTAATATGCATCTACATCTAATTAGTCAGTACGGCTTACTAATATGCATCTACATCTAAATAGTCGGTACGGCTTACTAATATACATCTACATCTAAATAGTTGGTATGGCTTACTAATATGCATCTACATCTAATTAGTCAGTACGGCTTACTAATATGCATCTACATCTAATTAGTCCGTACGGCTTACTAATATGCATCTACATCTAATTAGTCCGTACGGCTTACTAATATGCATCTACATCTAATTAGTCGGTACGGCTTACTAATATGCATCTACATCTAATTAGTCGGTATGGCTTACTAATATGCATCTACATCTAATTAGTCCGTACGGCTTACTAATATGCATATTATTTAGCAATTTTGGACTTTTTCCATTCAAATAAAGGACAAAAATGATTACAAGTAAAGTCTTCTATTCAGCATGCAATTCCAAGACTCATACTTTATCTAAAAAATTCACCTCTGCTCCAAAATTAACAAGTGGTTGAAAGTCATACCTTAATTTACTCATTTCATATATAAACCCTACTATTATTGCCTTTGATACATCGATACTAGGCCTAGTGGTTAGAACGTCCGCCTCGGATGCGGGAGGTCGTGGGTTCGATCCCCGGTCGAGTCATACCAAAGACTTACAAAAATGGTACTAACAGCTGCCTCGCTTGGCGCTCAGCATTAAGAGGTTAGTGTTGGGACTGGTCGGCCTGGTGTCAGGATAATGTGACTGGGTGGGACATCATGCTACATGTCTGCGGCATGATGCCCCAGTGCTAGACATCACTATAAACTGCCACACTGCAGACATCGTAGCGATATGACTGAAAAATTGTTAAAGCTACGTTAAAAATCATAATCACATCACATCACATCGATACTATGTTCAGAATTTTTACTTAGTTTTCTAATTCTAGAAAAGTTTCTGTACCGGTGTCTCTTTTCATCCTAAAGCATGCAGTCATGTTTAACATTCATAGAAAATTAATGTGGTTGGGTAGAGAACATTTCTCATGTACAATGAAAAATCCAAATCGTACGTAATACAAAGTTTGTTTTTTAACTCATGAATCTAGCATGAAATACTTGTTATTACTGTTTATGCTGCTACACAATACAGGCAATCACTTAAGTTATAATCCATGGAAAGAAAGGCATTGAAAAGTCCTTTTTCGAACATTCTGTATCATCACAAACCATACAGGCAATCACTGAAGTGTAACACTATAAAGAAAGTAATTGAAAAGTCCTTTTTCGAACGTTCTGCACCATCATACGCAATGCAGGCAATTAGTGAAGTGTAACACATGGAAAGAAGGTCACTGAAAATTCCTTTTTCGAACTTTCTGTACCATCATACACAATACAGGCAATCACTGAAGTGTAACAAATGGAAGCAAGTCACTGAAAAGATCTTTTTCGAACTTTCTTTACCATCATACACAATATAGATTATCATTGATGTGTAACACATGGAAAGAAAGTCCTCGAAAAGTCATTTTTCGAATTTTCTGTTACATCATACACAGTATAGGCAATCACTGATGTGTAACACATGGAAAGAAAGTCATCGAAAAGTCCTTTTACGAACTTTCTATACCATCATACACAATATAGGCAATCACTGATGTGTAACACATGGAAAGAAAGTCATTGAAAAGTCCCTTTTCGACCTTTCTATACCATCATACACAGTTTAGGCAATCACGGTATAGTGTACACTACTTAAAATTTTTCGACTTTTTTCTTTATCATTATGATCTAAAACCTTTTCCTCTCCACAAAGCAATGTTTAGAATATAGATATTTTGTCTATGACATGTGTATATTCCTTTTCCTACGAGTGATATCGATATCCAACATTTCTGGCACATTTTAAACATCAATTCCCAAACTTGGTTTCTTTTGTTACAAATTCATTCTTGGTTGCCATTATATAACAAATGGCCAATGGCTTTTGTACCTTAATGGCCAAATGTTCGCACTAAGCGATAATCAAGAAAATATAAATGTTTGCTGAAAAAAGATTGTAGATATAAATCAATACAATGGTGGGGTTGTCGTAAAAAGAAATGTACTTTTCAAATACATCAAGGAATTAATTTTCAGGTAGAGATGCCAGTTGAAGACGAATGGTATGTCCACATAAGCTAGATCTGAGCACTCATTATTCTTATATATATTTTTTTATCCGTGATGAGCAATGCAACTAAAACTAATGTACAAAAATAATGTGCAAAAAAATTCATCAAGAGCAGATGTTAGAGAATTAAAATGAGAGAGGATAGCTTTACATACACTGCTCCTGTCATATCAATATTTTATTGAGGTTAACATCCAGAATTTTGTGGTGTCATGAGCTATTGCCTAATGTACAAACGGTTGAATATGTAAACGGACTGTACATATCTTCATAAAATGAAACACGGTGTCTGTAATGTAATTTTACACATTGGAAGGCTTCTTTACTTGTAAATTAATCATTTTTCGATACGGTACATTTTGATATCATATATTATCCAGTTATGGAACTATGTATGTGACTGACTAGCTTAGGTTTGAATTTTTTTTTTTCTTTTTTAGCAGTTATAATTGTCAAGAGTCAGATGCGTATCCAATGCTGCTATTAAACACCATCGTCTGTAAAGGTCAGATAATTGCATAACATACTCTGACTTGCGGGCAGTAGTCCTATTACATACCTGGAATACCACATTACGATTTTAAATATTTACGATGGGATCTTATGGTTTAGAAATAATTTTTTTAATTTATATTTCTTTGACATTTATAACTGTTTGCGACTTGAATTATGAGATCATGCGTCAAGTTCAGCATTTGATGCGTTGCTGGTTCGGAGACTACTTTTGTGATAATATTTATTCATCTGTGACCTTATTGATTTTAAATTGCTTTAAAAATTAGTTGTATATCCGTAAGAATTTTTACGTACAATCGTTAATGGAATACTTACCCATACCTACGATTTATTTTTTTTTTCTCCAAATGATTAAGGACTTTCAGACTTTAGAGCCATTGACATTCCTGTTTCTCAGCCTGAGACTTTAAGAGTTATGAAGTTGCGAGTGTTCTTAAAATTGTAAGGCCCATTCACATACATTGTTCATTTGTGAACATTTGTTTTATGAATGACATTTAAATTGGTTTGATATATATGCTGGGACAAATAATGTTCATGGCTGTGTTAAATATAATACTCCGTCTTTCTTTGTTAAACATGTCAGAATGAAAATATAGCCGAAATAAGAGCATACGCAAAATCTCAAAACTGTGGATGCCTTTTTAGTTTTGTTAGATCTTTCAAGAAGAAGTTGTAGAACTGGGGAAGCTCAACAAAAAGACGTGTAGTAATCTCTTCATCCATCAGAACACGACATAGCATGCCTTGATATATAAAAGTTTTATGAATATATGCTACTATTATTAAATGTGCATAAGCAGAAAATTAAAAAAGACGTTGTTACGTTTCATGAATTTTTACTGTCTTACGATACAATTGGTTTTTCCACTTGTTTAAAATAAAACACAAACTACAAAGAGATTAGCATAACGACTAGAATCATAGAGAAATACAATCGATCCCAATAGCAATACATATATTTAGTCCAATTTCACCAAAATTTTTCAAAAATGAGTAAAAGTACCTTCCAGAGAATTAATTTCATTTCAAGCTCGGACCACTAAGGGCAAGGTATTTTCTTTTCTCAAGCGGTTATGGTACTCATTTACTCTGGGTATGTGTCTCAGTAGTGTAAGTAGCCAAGTCTGCATATAGTTGAATATATAAGCCAGGTCAGCCTGCTACCGTAAGCAACATTAAACGGTATTACATGTGACTGTTGACCCTGAGTGGAGAGCTATACCGGGCTCCCTCTGAAAAGTCATTTCTGGTGGATCAGGCGACTGTGCAGATATGGTATGTGAAGGCAGATGGCAAGAGATGTGTAGACAGTGCAGGGAATTAGCTTAGGTTCAGTCGGAACTGATGGCCATCCACTGCGTCCGGTTTGTCTCCAGAGAGGTCTCGATATTGTCGTACCACTGGATTCAGACAGGCCTTGGAGAAAGAATGAGAGCGACTGTGCGCAACTTTCCCTCATTTAAATCCAACTCACGAGCAGGTCATGACATTATTCCCCTCCCCCAACCACATACCTTCAAGGCCTGTGGCGATGGGCAAGCGTCAAAGCAGCAGATGTAGATATAGTGGGAGCTGTAGCTGCAGCCCTGCAAACAGGAGGCTCAGAGCAAAAGGGTCACTTTTTACTGGACTGCATCAGTATAAATCGGCAGCCCCCTAAATGACTGGGAGCCCTTTTTAATATCACACTGCTCACATTTGTAGCCCTAGGAAGGGGCTAAAAAGGTGGCCTAAACATTGTCTGCTTCACTTTAACCGTGGTCAGCATACCGAGACTGACTGGGATCCCACCTTAGTGGTCGAAAACCTAACAAGAAGACAAAGGTGACGCAACTAGCCATCGGTGCCTGAAAGGTACGTACACTAATGGGCAGCAAATATATAACTGATAAGAACAGCTCAGTTTGGCAGAGAATTGGCCAGATTCGACATCCAGATAACAGCCCTGACTGAAATTCGACTAGCTGAGGAAGGGCAACTCACCGGAGTAGGAACCGACTACACCTTCTTCTGGAGTGGACGAAGTAAAGAAGAGCAACGTGAAGCTGGTGTTCAGTTTACCATCAGCTAGTTTACAAGCTTACAAATCTCCCAAAGGGCTTGAATGACAGACTACTGCAAATGAGACCCCCAATGTTTGGAGAAAACATGCAACTATCATCAGTACCAATGCACTCGCTTTGACCAACCCAATGAGATCAAAATCATAATTTATGAAGACCAGGAGTCTCTAATAGCAGAAGTACCAAAGACAGACAAGCTCATTATCATTAGTGGTTTCAATGATAGAATTGGTACAGATCACCATATATAGCCTGGTATCATTGGCAAAAATAGCGTTGGCGAATGCAATACTAACGGATTCCTCTTATTTGACTTGCCAAATCTCAGCAAGACGTCTTGGATGCACCAGACTGCAAGCAATGGCAATTTACAGAAATCCTGCAACAACCATTCGGGCATATACTTGATGTCATTAGCCGAGAAGACCATCACCAGAATTCGGCTGAATCACCTTGTGCATCACATCGATCAAGGGCTCCTGCCAAAGAATCAGTGTGGCTTCAGGATAGATCGAGGGGCCACAGACATGGTGTTTGTAACTCGTCAACTCAAGGAAAAGTACCAGTAACAGAACTCCCAACCTGTACACGACATTCATCTACCTGATAAAAGCTTTTGACACAGTCAACTGTGGAGGCCTTCGAAAACTCATGGCAAAATATGGTTGCCCAGATAAATTTATTGTATATGTCACCACTGTATATGAGTTATCTGAATAATTTCCAGTAATCAAATGGAGTCAAGCAAGGATGTGTACTGGCCCCAACCCTCTTCAGTTTAATTTTCTCTTCAGTGCTTATAGATGCCTTCCGTGACTATGGCGCTACGATCGACATCAGATGGCGTATTGACGACAAGCTCTTTAATCTAAAGAGACAACAAATTACAGAAAGTGGCTGTTCATGATCTCCTATTTGCTGACGATGTTTCCTGATTCTCAAACCAGAATCTGACAATGTAACACAGTATGGAATATATCTCTTCAGCTTGTGACAAACTAGGTTTCACAATCAGTACCAAAAAAGACAGGAAAGCGTTACCTGGAGCCTACTATTAGAGTAAATGACCAGACCCTCTTGACAGTGGATAAGTTCACCTATCTCGGCAGCACAGTGTCACGTACATTCCATGTCGATGATGAAACAAGGGCCAGAATTGCTAAAGCAAGTGTGACCTTTAGCAGAATGCGCGTAAATTTTGGAGCGCAGAGGTCTCAGTCTTCAAACAAAATGCAAGGTCTACAAAGCAATTTCGTTGCCGATCCTTACGAAACCTGGGCGGAGTACAGCAGAAAAGCTATGAATCTGAACCATTTTAACATGGGACGCTTGAGGAAGCTGATAAGGCTAGGATAGCAGAACAGGTATTCCCAGTATCCACACTCTGCTGATAAAATCACAGTTGAGATGGAGGCGTTCGAAAGTTGAGATGGTCAGGACGTATCACCAAGATGTCAGAAGAACGGATACTGAAGAGAATATTCTACTGCGATCTGATGGAGTTAAAGCAATCTCTAGGTGGTCAGAAGAAACACCTCAAAGATTCCATCAAGCCGTCCTTGAAACACTTCTACATTGACCCTGAGTCTTGGGAAGACCTCACAAAGGATCTCTCCATTTGACGCAGCCTCATCCATACTGAAACTACAAACTTTGAACAGAGGAGAATTGCGGGGGCTATGCAGAAGCACAAGAAGAGTAAATCTCAGAACTGTAGCACTTCCTCTGTTAATCAAGCAAACCCAAGCGGCATCTTCCGTCAGGTGTGCTATAGATAGTTCAGAGTACAAATTGGCCTTATCAGCCATTCACGTACTCACAGAAATAAATCCAGTTAGTATATCATGGTCATCTTCGAACTCATTGACGAACAAGTGAAATCTTTACATCAGTATATATTTGTATATTTGCTTGCTTGTTGATCAATTTTCGACGAATCCCTGTTTCAATAAATACTCATGCATGTCATGATGAATATTGTATTGTTTATACCAACTTATATTAGACTCTACGCTTTAATATTTGCTAAATCTAGATTAATTTACATATATTACATTATGATTGTCCACACAATGATTACATGATTTGTTAAATTACATGTAAGTATGAAAATATCATCGACAGAGAATTGATGCGTAAATTCACAAACACTTAAAAGGATAGTTTTTGTCTTCATTTTTGAAATTTGGACACATAAGAAAATTTTTATATCATTGCTGGAATTGTCCCGTATATGGTATTGTAAAACGTTGTTTGTTAAAATACTAGATACTTGTCTTAACAGTCGAATAATTAATTAATACTGTAATCCATCAAATCAGATTAAATTTTATTTCATAAGTATTAAATACTTTTAACAATTGCGTGATTTTCAATTCAAAAGTTTAGCTCATAGTCCAGGATTGGTGATCGTACATTTGACTTACGTGAGAATATAAAGATCAAAGTGATCCGTATGTATGACCTATAAGTCACAATGATGATAAGTGAATACATAGTTGCCATTTTGTTTCCTGGTGATGATTAAGGTTTTACCTTCCAGCTTGATTACAAATAATGACATATATTTTAGTAGCATATATATGTTGTTGAAGAAACACTACTTTGTTTTCACGTCTAACGACATAGTCATCGACCTGGCGTTTTCACGTGCTAATATGACAATTCCAAGTTGGCCTCAAACTGGTATTGACACAACCACTATGGCCCCAATTTCTATTTGGCCCTTGTCAAGATTATATCTGAGCGTCTATGAGGGACTGGTAACACCTCTCTGAACCATATATTCGTCGACAAGTGGATCTAGATTGTCATCGATATTAATATCCCCTGTCAGCTGAACCAGCACTGCGTCGGTAAATTCATCATAACGTGGCTGTTCAGAATACATCACGTATATGAATGATAAATCTTATACATAAACACCAAAGACGGTTAAATACCTATTTTTATAGACGTTGAGTTCCTCAAACTGAATTTTATCTGCAGCCATCAACGATATTGATAGTACATATATGGCATATTTTTGAACATTGTAGTCTTTGATGTACGCGTCACTGATGAGATATGACGCTGGCAAATAGTTATTAATATTATCGATGCACCTCATCAGCTTCTAAAGTCGGTTAAGATGAACAAGTACGTTCCGGTGTCGTACACCTTTTAAAATAATTTGTTTAAGCCTATCGAAGCCACTCCTGAACAATGAGAACAAATCGACCATAAGTTATGTAATTTTTCCCTCTCCTTCCCTGGTCATTTTTACCCTAAATATGCCCTATGAATTTACAACACATATCGGTGAAGGTACAACGCTTCGGCGGCCTTTACATACATATATTGATTCGCTGCAGCAGTCTTTGATAAATGCAACCGTGACACCCGCGTCTCTGACTGCCTGGTTCTCAGCGATCTCGATCAGGTTTCTCGTGATGGCTCATCGCAGCTTCAAATCGATGACGTCCAAGCTGGACATTAACAGTTTTCCAGTAAAAAATTACAAACCTGCTTTTTGTCGAAGCCAATATCAACCTGTTTGCCCAAATCGAAAACAAAAATCGGCTTTAACTGCAAAACTGGTTAAATCCAATTCGGCACTACATCGGGTCGCTGCTTACTAGCGTCCGCAAATGCTAACAGGCGGTTCGTATATATTTGAAGTGTAGCTTCTAAGTGATAATGCAGAATCAACAAGTGCGGTGTCGGTAAACAAGCAATACTTCCCACAAGTCCGTGCAGTGCTTGAATAACAAGATGTCCAGGGCGTGCATTCGGTTTTTGTAACAGCAGCGTTGAATAAAATAGTGGTAGTCATCCAGTACTAGCGCGAAGCCTACTGCGGAACGTGAACGTTGGTGCAAATAACCAACGACTTCAAGTGGCGGTGCACTTCCGTTCGGGTGAAAGATCTCTAGGCGTTACGACGAATGCGACCCAATGAGTTTCAAGTCCAGCTGAAAACTACAGGTTAACAATTCCGGTTTCCATCGTTCGAGGAATCATCGACTCAAGTTCATAACGCATAAAGACACCTCAGAAATGCTTGCGAGTAAATCAAAACTTGCTGACTCACTCATATTGTAAAGTGTCAAATATGAAAGCATATAATATTTATCATAAAGATTTAAGAGCTTTTAATTTGTAAACTACGGAGATTCGAACATGGGTCCACGGGTAGACAGTACCTATCGCCTTGCCTGTATGCACCAACCATTATACCATCTCGACCATGCACACATCAACAAAAAAAGCAACAAAAAAAAAAAAACCAACAAAAGAAGTGACAAAGTCGGTGGTATAGGCAGCCGTGCGTAGCTGATACACCCCAATTTCGACAGTAATTAATTATCATCTTAGTACACAGTCCTTACCAATTCCTAAGACAAATATCGAGGTATATAGAAACAATGAGAGAGGATTACAAATAAACACCAAACAGAACCGACAGTGCTATCCCTTGATTCTAAAAGACAATGCTTGATATTACTAAAGCAATTTTTTTAAATACGAAAAAATACGCTTCCACACAGTACGATTTAATAATTCTCTAACCTGCATGACAGTTTTATTTATTCATATTTATAAAAATTCTGTAGTATTATCAAGTAGAGTCCAGGGACAGAACATTCCATTCAGGTTTGTGATATCTGTAATTCTCTCTCTCCCCCTCCCCCATTTCTCTCTCTCTCTCTCTCTCTCTCTCTCTCTCTATATATATATATATATATATATATATATATATATATGTATTGTTAAAGCTCCATGGTCTCACACTTAAGTAACAGAAAAGAAGCAAAACAAACAAGTTTTGCAAAACTTAACAAAACATTTAATTATCAAAATAAATGAAAACTTGTGAGGAACTTAAAGTAATATAAAGTGAATCCTACCTAGTCCTTAACAGATTTATGAAAGTCCTAAACGAATGATAAGTCCCTTATGAATTTCAAAACCGGAAATGTACTGGTCCTCCAAGAACTGTGACGTCGTCAAGATGGCGTTGTCCAGGACTCCTTTGAATAACTTATAACAGTTCCAGAATAATATTATAATTTTAATAAAGAGCACTTTCTATCACCACTGAACAGTTCAAATGAATGTTTTTCCTCTTGATAACTATCTAAGTACAACATAAAACACGTTTGCAGACTTACATCAGGAACACAAAAAGTGTGAATGATTCCAGAAATCGGAATGAAATTGAATGCTTAATTTTCTCCTTATGTACAACGTATATTGCGACAGTATTTTCGCAATAGCCCCCATTTGACAACACACACTATTGATTTTCGTCGCACTAAGTATATTCAGATGACCTCACGCAACCAATGGGAATCCACAGAATTCTTCTCGAAACTTCCATATCCCATCAGTCACTGAGAAACTACGCCATACGCGCCGTTTTAAGTCTTATTATTACGATTATTATTCCTAATTGTCAACACGTACGTAAAAATCTATTTATAGATCCTACGTAATTTCTGTTTTGATCAAAGCCAAATTGCGCACACAATTTGTAACAAAAAATCTTCTATACGGTTTACGACCATGAATAAAAATTAAGAAAATTAAATAAAAATCATATACCAGGAGTTACAGAAAATATAGATATCCATAACACCTCCCCTCATAAAGAAAAGAAATATTTATGTAAGAAAGCTTTTTTCCATATTAATCCAATACACACATGACAAAAATTTCAAAGGAAGAAGTATAATGAATGTACAAGTTCTATTCAAATCAAAGCAATATGAAACTCTTATACACGTGAAAATGCATCTGCGATTAAATTGTCTTTTCACTTGATGTGCCGAATATCGATGTTGTATTCTTGCAACATCAAACTAACTCTCTGTCAAAAGCCTCTGGTTTTTAATTTGTTGATGACAGTAAGGGGGTTGTGATCTCCGAATACAATAATCGGAGAAGGAGTCGAGTTAATATATACTTCAAAGTTTTGTAAAGCCAGAATTAGAGCCAAACACTCCTTCTCGATAGTGGAATAATTTTTGGATGTTTATTTAACTTTTTTTCAGAAATAGCACGCTGGATGATCCATGCCATTCGTATCTCCCTGAATTAATACGCCACCAACCCCAACATAACTCGCATCAACAGATACTTTAAATCGTTGATTGAAATCTGGATCTGAAAGAACTTGTGCACTCATAAGGATGGTCTTTAATTTATCGAACGCCTCCTGACATTTGTGAGACCAATAAAACGTGGTCTTCTTGCTTAATAATTGGTCAGTAGCTCAGCAATTATGGAGAGGTTTAAGCAAAATATTCAGCCATACCCAAAAATCGCATCGGTTGCTTTTTACTGGTAGGCACATGGAATTCCGAGATAGCTTTAACCTTAGCTTCTACAGGCTTAACTAGTCCAGGTCCCATAACATGTCCGAAAAATTTGATTAACTGTCAAGTTTGCCTCATTCAAGCTAACGAAGAATTTCCGGATACTGTCCAGGATACCTGCCAAGAAACGCTGTAAATAATGACGTCGTCAATGTATGCATCACATCCATCTATACCAGATGTTACCGTGTTCATAAGGCGCTGAAATGAAGATTGAGAATTCTTCATACCAAATGGCATCACCCTGTATTGACAGAGTCCATCTAGAGTTACAAAAGCCGAAATTTCTTTTGCTCTATCCGTACGTGGAATCTGCCAGAATTCTTTTAACAGGTTAAACTTGGTAACATATTTTGCATTTCCAATCCTGTCAATACAGTCATCAATTCTCGGTATTGGAAATGAGGCTGCTTTGGTGACACTGTTCACTTTTCTGTAGTCTGTGCACATACGGAAAAAAATTATCTGGTTTCGGCACAAGAATGCACGGCGAACTCCAATTACTTTTGTTTGGTTCAATAAAGTCGTTCTCCAACAAATATTTAACTTCCTTCTTCAAACATTCTTGCTTAAGAGGCTTCATCCTGCAAGGATGTTGTTTTACAGGTTCAGAATCTACAATTTCAACATCATGGTAGATTTTGTTTGTCCGAGTTGAAACATGTAGGAACAAGTGCTCATATTCACATATTAGCTGCTTTAACTCATTCTTGTCATGTGGCTGTAGATGTGAAAGTTTATTGTCCAGATTTGACGAAAGTCATCATATTCAGGTTGCACGTCATTTAAATTGTCATTGTGTGGGACAGGAACAACTACATTTATTGAATGATATCTCGATCAACATCATACTTTTTTAGCATATTGATAGGCAAAGTACCCGACAATAAAAGACTTTGAAAAGCTCATGTGTCCCTTAATCTTTTAATAGGGATAGGATTGATCGAATCACCAATAAGTGATATAGAATCCTTTGACATGAATGGTTCATAAATCTCCATAATCAGACTGGGGTTTGTTTGACCCCATAAACGTATTGTTTCCAATACACGACCATGACCTTGAGCTATGAGAAACAAGAACATTTGGAACTGCTCTGTCTTTATTCTGTTGCTTGTTCTTTTTATCTTAAACTAATCAGATATCAGATATAACGTGCCTTAATTTCCTGCAATAAGTGTTCGTAGGAAGAGGTAAGGATTTCTGATTATTCTTATGAGACGATGGATTCTTATTAGTTGTACCATATTGAATTTGTAAGTATTAGATGGAGACTGATTTGGTCTCTTACTAACCATCGGTTGAGAGGAAAACGTATTGACAAATGAAACTTTGTGAGTCAAGGAATATTCATCAGCTGTACGAGCAACATTTTCGAAAGTATCTACCTTGTGTTCAGCAAAGTAAATTTTGATGTCACTATGGACGGAATTCTTGAGCTCATCGACTAATATGAGCTGTCTAAGTTTGTCATAATCAATCATTTTATATGCATACCACCAGTCAAATAGTTACTCTTTCTCCTTAGCTAATCCGACATGGGTTTTCATTTTAGCAATTCGGAAACCTCTGTCGATATGCCTCCGGTACCAACTCATAACCCTTCAAAATACATTCCTTGACCTAACCATATTCAGCACTTGCTTCTACTGAGAGTAAAGTATAAACTTCACGTGCTTTGCCAATAAGTACACTCTGTAGTAACAAAGTCCAGGGCTGTCTTGGCCATTTTAAATTCTCGGCAATTTTTTTAAAATGTCAAAAATATTCATCTACATCTGTTTCCTTAACAGGGGTACTAATCTAATATTTTTTTAACATCGGAAACTTAACTGTCATGAGCGGGACGCTTTATGCTTGCCAGTTCTATTTCTTTGAGTTTTAATTGCATTTCAAACTCTCTTTGATCCTTTTGGATTTGTATTTGCATTTGCCACTCTTTCTTTTATCTTTCTTTTTCTTCCTTTTGCAACTGCAATTTCATTTGCATCTCTCTATCTTCTTTTAATATTTGTAATTTTATTTGCATATCTTTTTCTTCTTTCTGAACTTGTCTCTCTCTTTCTTTTTCCTGCATTTGCATCTTTCCTTCCTTTTTCTGCATTTGCATTTGCATTTTCATTTATTTTTCTTCTTTTTCAATTTGTCTCTTTTTCAAACTCAAGCTTTCTTAACTTCATTTCGTTCTTATACTTGAATTTTTCAATTCCATAACTTGCAAGTTTGAGCCAGCTTCAGACTTACTAAACAAACCCAAAGCACTTTCCAACTAATTTGTGATATGATTTAATATATTCGTTAATAAGGTTTTGTGATCTATGACCCCATTTTCTAATTTTATTTTCAGTTAAATATTCCCACATTCTAGTCTTAAGAGTATTACTAAATCTTTCGAATTGAGACGCTGTTTTTGTCTGAGTGAACGAGAAATTGTCAATATTGTCTTTATCCAATAACTTAGTGTCCTTACGTTTAAAAAATCCCTTTCATGATCGAACATTTTTCTGACTTCTTATCTTTAAATATTTCTTTAAAGCATAATGCATTCATCTTGTTTTTACTTGTACTTATATTTAGTCCTATATTAAAACGACATCTTTCACTGTCATAACATATCTATCACCATTATTAAACATTTGATATGCTTGTAAATCAACTATATCTGCCTGAAATTGGTCACCTGTTTGACTACCTTAAACCTTTCTATATTTGGGTCTTGGGTGTATATATCTCCAGTAGCTACTCGCTGGATACATTCTTAAACAATTTTCGAGCCTCTATGACCATTATCCAGTATATTCTGGACGAAATATCGTAGTGTGTAGGCTATATGTGTTTCCATCTAACTCTCCTCGGCTACCTGTCTCATAATGCTGTGTAACCTTTGGGTAATGATAGCATGTAATTTCTTTTCATTCATTTTAGAAAATCGTCTCAATAGTTTATTAGAATGTAGCATTATGTATCTGGTCTTTTCCAAACATTTTGGTGTCATTTTCATCAAGGTTTGACTATCTGAGATGACTTTTATGAAATAAATTGGTAAAGCTGACCACTTGAATTAATTTTGATGTGGTGTTTACTTTTGTACCTGGCTTTTAGGAAATAAGAAGTTGAATGTAGACATACTCATCTCATCAGAAGTGACACTTTTACGCTTTCCTCGAGTGGGTTTAAAAGTGTTTAAACAGGAACTATTTACAGCCATGTCTGTAGCATTTCAAATCTAGTTCTAATTGTAATATTTAAGACCCCAAAAATAATTTTATAGTGATGAAATCTGAATACTTTGCCCTATCATTGTCATGAGATGGAACATTATTATCTTAAGCAATCCATTTACTTGCAGGAGAGTCTCTTGCAAACACAAGCTATAGTCAAGCAGCAGGCAGGGTGAACCCTACAAATTGGTTTCGAGCAAGTTTTTCATAAAATAAAGGTTCCTACAGAGGCTGAAAAAATAATGTCAATAACGCTAAACCGAACCTCCTAACTTTTATTATTACCAGAACGGATAATGTTAGCTTATTTTTGTTATTTTATTTTTGACTTTTTGTTTTTTATGTTATAATGCTTTAGTTTATTCGCCGGGTCACTCAGTTTTTGTCATTCACCTTGCCTGCTGCTGTAATTAACCAAAGATTTTATCTAGACCTACACGATATCTAGATCTTGGATCATGTAGATGTATTGTAATAAATCCAAACGGAACAGCTTGTGCTTGAGCAAAAAAGTTTTTAAACTTAATCATATCCATATCTCCTGAACACCAAGTATAGTAAATATTCTGTAAAGTATAATTATCTACTCCATTAAATACAACTAAAATATTGCAGTTGTCTGTGATCACTTTAGGTATTTGTGTATATCGCTGAGTGACGTATATAACATCTGTATTCTTGTGTCTACCTCGAGAAAATATTCTAGCTGGATTTGTTTGTCTGTCCAACATAACGTCATCGTACACCACTAAATTATTAATAAATCCATCTAGGTCATCTACAGATGGAGCCTCATCAATATCGGTGATAAAGTCAACAACATCATCACCGTCTTCATTCAGCAATTTTGCATTTTCATTAAAATCTTTAAGTACTTCGTAACAGTGTTGATCATCTACAGATGGTGCTACTAAATACAATTTACTCCATTTTAACCACCGCATTATTAAATTTAATAATAGTTGCGTTTTACCCGATCCAGATGGACCTATTATAATCATCCTTATCGAATTTGGTAATGCTGGATGATGCTTTACTGGCTCCTGTTTTCGTGTCGCCGAAAAGTCAATTATATCCATATAATAAATAATATGAGTCTATATTGTGTTCGATGTAGAGCATCTACACCCACTGCTGAATTAACTACAATAACAACAAAAAATAAACGACGTGCTCTGACGGGCAAATGTGTAAAATGTGGCACGAAGAAATACAAATTTGTCAAAACAAAGACAGGTGGAGATATAGCCGCTTTATTAGGAAAATTACCAGGAACTCTGTGGGCTAAATACCCCGGTGAGAAACATCTTCCTGGATATAATTATTGCGGTCCTGGAACTCGACTTGATATCCGACTTGATAATCAAGATCAACCAAGACCAGGAGAGTATCCAATAAATAAGATTGATAAAGCATGTCATGTTCATGATGTTGCGTATAAAAGTAAAGATTTACAACAAAGGCATCTCGCAGATGTAAAATTGATTCATGCATTAAATTCTATACCTAATAAATCTGTCAGAGATAAATTAGCTACTTTTCTAATAAAATCTGCCATGAAAGGTAAAATAATGCTAGGGGCTGGTAATTAATTATATAAATATTATAATGGAATCCATTTATTATAGCCCAAGAGGATATTGGAGAGGTAAATCAGCTATTACTAAATTATCTGAAGCAGCAAAAGTATCACATTCTGTTGCTGCAACGTGGTTAGCACGACAGGCAATATGGCAAATTTATCTACCACCACCTAAAAATATTCAATATTCACATTTTGATGTCAGCGTCCCTAATGAGGTTCATCAAGCAGATATTTTATTTTTACCGCACGATACCATTAAAATTGGTAGACGTCAATCACGCACGTACAAATACGCATTAACTGTCGTTGATGTTGCAAGTAGATATAAAGAAGCTGAACCATTATCAACAAAGACAGCGTCTGAAGTTACATCTGCGTTTGAACGAATTTATCAGCGGGGACCTTTGCGATGGCCACAGTTATTACAGGTTGATCCTGGCAAAGAATTTCTTGGAGTAGTATCATCGTTGATGAAGAAATATAACGTTAAAATCAGACGAGGACATACTGAAATTCATCGTGATCAAGCAATTGTTGAACGATTTAATCGAACACTTGCCGAGCGGTTATTTGGATACCAATATGCAAAAGAAATATCTACTGACTTTAAATCCGGTGAGAGATCTCGTGAATGGGTTGCAAGGTTACCAAATGTGATAGCTGCATTAAATAACGAAATTACTCGTGCAACTTCCATGAAACCTTCTAATGCGATCACAAAAAAAATATATACCCCGTAGCAATGACAGACATCAACCTCAACCAGTATTAGGTAATGTAACTGTAAGATATTTATATGAATCTGGAGAACTTGAAGGTGGTAAAAAAAGAGCAACTGATCCTATCTGGAGCGTGACTACACATACAATTTCTAGTGTAGTTAGATCTACTGGTAGACCTCCAATCTACAGATTAGATTCGAGAGCCCCTCAACGTGGATTTGTGCGTGAACAATTACAGGTAATTCCTGAGGATACGCAATTACCACCACATACAATTACATAACCAGAACCTCTACGTCGATTGCATTCAAGACAGGTTAGCATCACATTATCACGTGTATGACCAAGATCACTATTAATTCTGTCTACAGTAAATTGTCTTGGATTATTATTCGAATATTGCCATAACATATTACAGTTACAACTTGCACAATTATTATTCTGTTGTGCTTTTAGTTTTATAATAAATTCAACATCAATATCAAAATCACGTTTATTTTTTTATCACATTGCTTATAACCAGATAGTTTTTTCTTATTACGTCATTATTAACAGTTTGATCATTATTTTCTATAAAATTCATAATAACCCTATGTAGTTGAGATATTCGTCTGACCCTAGAAACTGCGAGATAGACTAAATTCGACCATTCAATCCGATCATCTATAATCCAGATATTTGTATCGGAAATAGTTAACCCCTGTGATGAGTGAATAGTTATAGCGTATCCTAACGTCCACGGTGATTTATTCATATTCAGCGCATTCTCAACGACATTAATATCGACTAAAATAATATCATTCAAGACGAGATTCCGTATTCCACCACCAGGAATTTCAACATCAATATTCTGTCGTCGAGTATCTGTTGGGCGATAACATAATGGTACAGGTAGATCTAAAAACTTTTCTTTATGTAATATAAATAATTTATTCTGTAGTTCATCACGAACTATCTTTCTACTTGCAACTATTAAATCAGCGGGATTCCATAAATTTAGAAAATCATTCATAGAAGTCTCTGGAATTACTCCTCGCATTATTTCACATTGTACTCTGTCTGGCTGAAGTCTGATTAATCTTTTAAATTCCTTCAGCGGTTCATCAATAGCTCTATGGTCATCATCTATTTCTTCATAATAATCTACGTTATTCTTCGGCCATTCATGTGGAGACTGTCCAATAAAAGGTGGTGGTTGACCATGATCACCGCACATTATTATAGCAGTATTCTTCGTCAATAGCCAATCAAGAAATGTTTTTAATATTTCTAACGACACCGTGCATACCTCGTCCCATATAATATATTTAGGTATATATTTCTCACCCATTCGCTCAGGAGTCCATGTGTCTCCACACCATCTAAAGAAACTATGGTATGTACATGATTTTACTCCTCGCTCTTTTATTTCTCTGGCTAATTTATGTGTCGGTGTCAAAACAATTATATCTGAATTATTATTCATGAATAATTTAATCACACGTATTGTTTTACCTGAACCACCGCATCCATTAAGATAAACAGTCTTATGTCTAGATACAGGATCATATACAGATGGTGCTGATGATTTTGATATTTGATTATTATTTTTGTGATATATTTCCTTAATTTCAACGTCGGCAGATTCAGAATAGCTAAGTATATTTTATTGTTTTATTCTCCATGATCCCCATTCACCATTACCAAGTAGCGGTTTTAATAAATCTGTATATTTTTTATTTATGTAGAACGAATCCATTGCGACTCTGACAGCATCACGAGGAAATCTATTTATCATAGATAGTAGATTTATAGAAACATATGCCAACATAGATGATCTTAAATGAGTAAACTGCGGTGAGTCACCATCAAGATAACTCACAATTGTACCTAGTTTGATTCCGTCTGACAAATAAGCATTACTCCGATTTATAAATGTGTTTTTTTTCCGTTGTATCAGCTATTATAAAATCGAGTTCAGCATCGTCCATAATCAATCTTGTACAGTGTCTTTTATGATCATATGCTCCTCCTTGAGTAAATTTAACAATTATCTTTCTACCAAGATCTTTTGCAAGTTTTTCATCATGCTCGTCTCTGCATTTACGTATATTATTAGTAATTTTAATAATGTCCTCTTCATTAAGATTAGGAAATTCTTTTCTGGCATCATCAGTATTAAATCTATTTGGTTCTGGTAACCAAACTTGCTTCTGTGGACTATACGATATAATTGCTTCACTCACCTGTAAAGATATAAAAATTTCAACATCAAGCATATATCGCAATATTACTATTGGAACCCAACATTTTTCTGAAAAATGTCTTCCAAACCAAACATAAGTAATCGTATGGAGATTTTCTGCAAACTCGAATGATTCTACATGAGCAAATCCTGTTAGATCAAAATCTGGTAAATGTCCGTTTATCGCAACCCAGGTCATCTCCTGTGATGGATGTCCGAATCTCTTAAAGTATTCAGAATATTCTCCATATCCAAGAAAACTTCCAGGATATCACGCTACCATATCAACAGATATAACGTCATTACACTTATATTTAGCATTCCATAATCCTCCGTGTCCATATTCTACACAGCTTTTCTTGACATCTTCAAGAAATTCCGATCGTGTTGTTTTCCATAAATTTTTCTCCTGAGCGAAATGAGCCGCTACAGATGGAACTGTAAAACAATTATTTAATAATTGTCCAACTTTGATATCGTCTGAAGTATATTTCAGGGCAAGATTTTCCATTTCTACATTAAGAGATTCTATACGGTAAATATCACCATTAGGTCGTACAAATTGATCGTAATGATCATATTCTGAACTTTGAAATAACCAAACGGATACAGGGTCACTTTTGCTGATATTTTTGATAAAATCAAATATATGTCCATCATAAAATTTAACCGCTCTATCTCGTGGAAATATTATTACTGCTGAGGTCCACGCATGCGAATTATGATCAATAATATCTATAGGAGCTCCATTTTTTATGTATTTTGATTTATATAAAATCTCTCCGGTTAACGTCTTTACCGTTATTGGGAATTTTAATTTCTTTTCTAGCTCAGCGACATCTTTGATAGACGCTCCGGTATCTTTAACTGATTCTGCCCACGTATTTATTTTTTTACGTCGTAAATCTGTTAAACCATTACCACGTATCGCGTTTGTAAAATGTTCTGTAACTCGTTCAGCTACACAGTTTATTCTTGACTCTGACAGTTTCATAGGTTTTAGATCCCCGACGTCAGGTTTATTATTCAGCGGATATATTGCATATACAACTGCAGTCACAGGGTACCCCCGTTCATAATATGGTTTATCAATACCAGTCAGTATTCCGGGTTTAGATTTATTATTTAAGAGAACAATATTATTTCCTGACTGTATGCGTACTGGATCACGCTTATCACTAATAATCCAAGTATCTTCTTCTGTATTTACAATAAATTTTATTAAAATAAAATATTTTTGATCATCAAGGTGATTAATAATTACTTTTCCTCGTTCGTCATTCATCATATTAGTAACATTTCCGACTCTGAATGTTGACCATGTATGAGCCGCACCATCATTACGAAATTCATTTTTTGCTTCACGAATACGTTCGGTTACATCCTCATCCGTTAATGCCAGATCTTGCATCAAAGTACTAAATTTATATTCTGATATTCTGTCAAGATCGAATCAAGCTCTTTTAGGTTCAATTGCCGATAATTCGTTCATATAATTAAGACAAGTATTTAAATTAAAATTTTAGTATATATAATGATTGAAACAAAAAACAAATGTGCTTGGCTCAGAATTGGATATACTTCTTTTTGTAATAAATCGTGTGTGAACAAATACTGCTACTACCATATGCAAAATATCAAAAATGGAAGTACAGGACCAATACCATGTATTCAGTGTGGTGTTGGAGTGAGGGGAAAAACTCAATTGTGTCTAAAATGTGGCGGAAAAAAATACAGGGAACTTAAACGATATTATGACAAAAAAAATAATGCTTTGACATTGTCAGGTAAATCTCCTATAAAAACCGTAGAAGATTATCTGGTCAGATTTCAAAACAGTGATTTAGACAAATAATATTATTATATAAAAATGACTCATACAAATCAGACTTATGATGAAATGATCGACAATGATATTATAAGAAAATTGAAAATTGAGTACTATGAGAAACACGAATTTGTGAAACATCCAGTATATACAAATTATGAGGCGTCTCGAGATGGTGTGATCAGAAACTGTAGATTAAAGAAACCAGTCGGTAGTATTAGTAATCATGGTTATTTTGGATTTACTGCTGGGAGAAAATATTATCTATCTCATATATTCATATTCGAATGTTATTTTGGAGTAGTTAAAAATGGACTTGTAGTTGATCACATTGATGGAAATCCCAAAAATAATCGGTTATCTAACTTGCAGGCCATTACACCTAGTCAGAATGCTGCACGCGGAAATACTGGAAAGTGTAAAGTATTCGGAAAGAGAGCTATTAAATCCATAAATACAGAAACAGACCAAGAAATGATATTCCCATCAATGTGTGCAGCTGCAAAACATTTTAGAATACATCCACAATCGGTACAACGTGTCGCGAATAAAATATACAAATCTACATTTTCATTCAAATATGATCAGCCGATAATATTTGAATATATCTAACTCTGTCTTCCTAAGAAATAAATTGTATATAGTTCGACTCTATATTTTGCTATGGGTACCTTCACCGTCGCTGCTCTCAGTGTCACTTTCACTTTTGACAGAATCAAATAACATAATCTTTCTTAATTGCATTACACGATTGTCCACAATCTTCTTTTTTTCGTATTCACGAGATAGTTTGGATCTAATATTTTCGATCGAACGTGCAAGAGGCGCAAATAGCTTTACCTGTTTTTCATTTACCATAGCTAATGATTCAAGCATAGACTGATAGATTAATTTTACAAATTTATAATTGGATGGTAATGTGTATTTATTGTCAATTTTTCTTTGTTTTAATATTTCATAATCACATAATATTTTTTCAGGATCGAGATTATCAAATAGATTTATTCCGTTATGTTTTAATTTTTTAATAGCAGAAATAATATCATTAATGTTTTCTTGGTTCATTATATAATAATTATTTCTTTAAAATAAAAAATAATATCAGTCTCTGAATAATTATTTAACAAAATGTAGTCCCCATAACCCCATGTGAACCTCTAAGTTGCCATATGACATCCTAGCAGGATCAGAAGGTCAGGGGACTGTTTTTTGAGGATGATTGTATGATTATGATTATATATACATATGGTTATGATTTTGATTTTTGAGGACAGCACAAACCCCATGTGAACCCCTAGGGTGTCATATGACATCCTAGCAGGATCAGAGGTTACATATAAACTTATCTCTAAGAACTTAATTCTAAGGACAGCACAAACCCCATGTAATCCCCTAAGTTGTCAAACAACATCTTAGCAGGATCAGAGGTTACATATAAACTTATCCTAATGACATATGATTGTATGAACATGAATATATACAAATGGTGATGACGGGGGGATTTATCTACGTCCAACAGATTTTATACAACTCTCCCCCCATATAAACCCCGGGGAGTGCAAAATTGCACCCACCACGTGGTTACATGGTGGGAGAGTTGTATTATTTTTCTGTTGGGTTTCGTACCCCCCAATTAAATAGCATCCGTCGCCAAATGCAAGGTAAAATACCTTTAGCATTTTTGGAGACTCGAACACACGAGAGTCTGCACAACTTCGATCTACGTCCAACCGTCTTACCACCTCGGCCATCGTTCTCTTATGAATAATACAGTTAAATTTAAATATATATATATATATATAATATTTACACTGTCTCACAGAACTTGTATTACTAATAGAATGTAGAACTGTACTTCAGTTTTTCAAAATTCATAAAATAATTGCACGTATGAGTTATAGTTCGTTAAGGTAACAGACAGACGAACTAATACGCTATACACGTATATACAACTGGGTTTGTACAGGTAACGACGTAGTAGTAAGGGAAATAATCGTTTAATTTACTCCGCAGAGAGAGATAGCCGAGTTATCTCGCTTTATTATATATACAATTGCTTTAATCATAGAAATTGATTATTATTCAAACATTTACTAATCAGATTATTTTTTTGCTCCTGATTATTTACTCAGACGTTCTACGAGCGTATATGCAAATTATTATTAAGAGACTCTTGTCTTAGATCCAAAATGTTTCCTGCCTGGTCAGTAAGTTTGAAATTTATTCTTGTCAGAAATGGATTATGTACACGTAGATAAACTGGATTAATTGGCTCAGATACAATTAACCACCCGGGCGGATCTTTAGGACTGAATGTATATAGTATATACCCTTGTTGGGCCTGGTTAGACTTTGAAAGATCTACTTGATAACTGTCATCAATTACGTCACATACTAGATTGACCGCGATCGTAGATGTTATATTAACAATACCAGGTGAGATATGGCGACCTCCACCATGTGGGTCATTATTATATTTAAGAATGGATGGTGTAGGTATTAATTTTTTCCATGAATCACATATTCTTTTAAAGTGTTCATCAATAAGATCATTAACGGACTTCTTTAGCTCTTCAGAGTTAAATCCAGGAATTACAAATGTTGGTAGCTGTTCTTCTGTGATTCCATAATATTTAAGAAATACTGTTTTAAATAAACGTTTATTGCTTACACGCCGAATAGGATCATCTTCATTAATTATATAAGTATTAAGAAATCTATCTTCCCGTGCGTTTAATGTTTTTTCTCTATCAACGATAGCCTTATTTACATATTCTAAGTCTGATGCAACCTGATTCAAATGTTGTATTGTCTCAATTACTTGATTTTTTAAGTCATCGTTGTAGGAAGTGCTGATGCTGGAAAATAAATTTCTTAGATCATTAAGTACACGTCCGTGTTCAGATTTAATTGGTCTTGATTTTGAGTTAATTTCTTCAACATTAATTGTTGCTATTCTTGTTGTACCTTTACCCCGAACGAAATCTATAAAATAAGTATACTGTGCATAATCAAGATGAACATCCGGATGACTATCTACAAACGGATAAATTTGTCGATAGTCTGAAATTTTTATAAACGGATAAGTTTTTCGATATTCTGGAGGTTTTATATATTTTTTAACATCTACGACGAAATCAGATCGTTGTGGTTCTGGTGGTCCTTGATAAACCGGTGGATCTTCAGGCCATCCTAATACTGATCTAATCGAACTTTGATAAATATCTACAGAGTAATCAGGGGAATTTATTTCAATAACCGCAGATAGTGTTGGTTCGTAGACAGTAATTGCTATTTTAGATTCTTTTCCTGTAATAGATTTAATTCTACGTTGGAACTCATCATTAATCTGTTATATTTGATAACTGCCCGTTGGAATAGCAACTACTTGCCAATCAGGAGTTCCATCAGGCTTATTCTTATTAGCGAATACTAATGAATTATTTGGCTGTAGTCCACCAAATGGTTTTGATCTAATATTTGGCCAGCTATAATAAACTCACAATTGTGCTAATGCTATTTCTTTTGCAGGAATTGATGTTGGAAAATTGACACTAAATTCCGGATTGGTCGAACTTTACGATATCATAGTGGTTTTTGACGGAGTCGTATTAGTGACGATCTGCTGAAGTAACTCCCTGTCTGTCATTATTATTATCATTATTATTTAATTCGTTAAAATCATTAGCGATCACCTTAAAAGCGTCATCATAGGTTTTCATCATCATCGCGAATTCAGTATCGGATATTTCACCATCACTAACACACGAAGAAATGTACAAAGATAGTTTAGAGCATGCATCTGCCACTGTATGTAATTTAATCATATAATCGTGCAATTTAGCATTTGTACAGGTATCTATCTTTTTGGCTATAATGCCGAGAACTCCAGCAATAGTCGTTGATGCTGAAACAATGATAGTTATAACAGTAGGTACTGTCATCGTCAATGTTGATAAAAATAATCCTGTTCCAGCAATAACAGCAGAAACCGAGTAAACAACTACATCAATAACAACTATACGTCTTTTGTATTTTTTTATTTTCGTGTTATAATAGTCGATAAAATTATTTAATTTAGTCAGACGCTCATATACCTGATTGCATCTGTAACGTTGAACGTCGATGCGAGACTGAGGTTGATCCATTATACTAACAACGTCATTTAATTAAGTTTCAGCTACGAATTCTAGGCACCACCAGTAACGTCTCGGAGGCATTTCCGTTGATATCAGCGTAAAGATTTCTTTCATATTCTTGGTTAGCATCACCAATAGAGTATTACGATATTCATTCGGTGATAATGAAGTTGCCGCAGTAATTTTCGAACCGTACATAGATAACCTGTATAACCCAGTTACTTCTGCGGTATGTTCGAGTGTGTTATTTTGTGGTGTCCATGTTGATGATCCTGATGCTACTGTGTACACGATATTTTTAATTTGTCTGTGTGGAATTTTAATCAGATTAGTTTTTTGAATAATATTAGGTATTCCACTGACAATGTCGTTGAGTTTCGTGTTAACGTCGGAGAGTTTTATGTCAACGGTTGGTTGTTCTCCAAAAAATTCTTTAATGGTTTTGTTTACATTTTTACGAAAATTTAAGAACGTTTCTAAATGTTTGGAAAAAGTAGCACTAAGTGTAGTAATTTCGTCACCGATTGTTTTTAACGAAGTTGAAATAGGAATTTCCTTATCATCGACGTATTTTTTTGTTGCAGCATCAAAATCATATTCTGGTGTTCTAAGATTATTAATACCATTATTATTCATGTTGAGAAATGCACGCATTATACCGCCGTTGGCCAATACGTATTTAGATTCTTGATCGTCGACATATTTCCTTGTTGCGGCGTCTGTATCTGCGGTTGGGTTTCCAAGACCTATAATTTTATTTTGATTCATAATAATGCTACCTGTAAATGAATCACCAGCTTTCTTAATATAATCGCCGACTGACGTACCGGAATCTTGTATTTTACCCTGATCAGTAAAAGTAACTATATTATTAACAACAGCATTAGGAACTCGTATAAGTACAGCTGGTAGTTGTATATTACTAGTTTTTAATCGTCCTTCGTTATCCTGAAAAACAACTACTTCGTTTTGATCCACACTGGTTATGTTTAATAAATCATCAGTTTCATTTCTGAGCTGATCGAGAGTTGCGTATTTAGATAAATCAGCTTGCTGATGACCTTTACCACGAGAAGATCTTCCATAAATATCTACCATTATATTTACTAATGTCTGTTTAAATGTGACGTCGTAGTATATTCATGTATAACTTTGTGGGGTGGTTTTGTTGATTTTGATACAGCATCAAGTACGTTAAGTACTTCTCGACCACATATTGGTGGATCAGTTAATGTTTGTGTTGGTAACGTTGAATACCATATTGGAGTATTTTGATAGCCGCTAATATACTTTAAGAATTCTTTTGGTGGAGCTAGTCCATATGAATCAAAATAAATAATTCCACGTGGATCAATTGCATATCCGACCCAATGCGTGCCTGGACCAGAGTTTTCATCGAGATTAATAATACCGGTTTCAATATTGTTTGGTTGTTTTGGTAATTGATCACGCATGAAAACTCCTCTAAATTTTTTTATTTTTAATTTTTAGCAGCATCTAGTAAATCAAAATTGGACATAGGAGATATTAGTAAACTGTCCTTGGTAATCTTAGGCCTTTTCCGTACCATGAATGTGGAGTCCCTGGTAATCTTAGACCCCTTCCCTTTTTTTTGATTCCCTTTCCTGTTGCTTTCTTTAATGCCATTCCAGCAGCGGTTCCAACGGCGCCTAATGCAGCTGCTTTTGCAACAGCTGGGGCTGCAGCAGCTATTAATGCTGGTATTGCTGCAAGAAGTGGAAATATACCACCCGTCTTAATGATGTCTTTAATGGCACCCGCAGAAAGATTAAGTTTTATACCTTTATTTGATTTTTTGGTTTCATCGAAATGCCCGAGCTGACGTTCTGTAAGAGATAATTTATTTGAACCGCTCATCTGATCTTTCTTTAGCAATATTTTTAATCCACAGTTATTTTTTGATGCAGATTGTATCCTTTTAATCTGACCAGGAGTCAGACTAACACTAACGTGATTATACGACATTACAATATTCATAAACGATCTAATTACATGTTTTCTACTGGAGCATCAACTACTCGCATTCGTCCACCAACACCTTCAAGTAACATCGATTTATCACTGAGTATGACAGCAATTGCTCTGTAATTGGCAATAGCTCCTCGCGTCACACGAGCTCGAAAATGTATATCGGCTACTGACTGTCTGGCTAAATCTAAATGTTCTAACGAAAAGTAATAAATCGGATATAAGGTTGTAAAATCTAATTGTGATATTTGTAAACCAGTATCAATATTTTGATCACGTCCCATGAACGTCATTAGACGATGATATACACGTGCTACATGATTTTGTTCAAAATTCAATAAAATATCCTCGGATGGTTCTTGATGTCCATTTATTCTTAAAGAAACCTCGGAAACACCAAGTTTGTCAAATATCATAATGCTACGTGTTTGATCATTTACCCGTTCAGCATCTTGAAATGCAATAAATATATGTCGTGGTGCAGAAACACCTTGCTGAGAAGCTATTTGCCATGTAAATAAACCATTAATATTACTCTGGATAGCATCTGTGGTCATTGTTAACCACGATAATGCTGATTTACCACCTTGATTCATAAAAGAAAGTAGACGTTCTTCTTTAGGTATTGTTGGAGTCATCACCGGCATCCATAATGAAAGTTTTGTCAGAATTACTCTACCAACATTACCAGCGAGTCGCTAGATTGCATCATCGTCGGTTGCTTTTCGTACAAGTACAACTGTATGCTTAGCTCCGAAAATGACTTTTCTGACATTTCTACAAAATCCAAATATATGTGATAGTGGAATCGCACATGAAAATGCTCTTCTTTCACCACGCAACATTGCTCGACGTGATCTAAATCCTAAGTTAAAATCTGGATCTACATTAATAATCATACTTTGTACATCCGCATTGGCGTTTCTAGCAAAATTTCTTGGTTGTCCTATTTCATATTGTCGATACTCTGGAGAATCAGAAGTGTCCTTTACAAACATCATTGACGGGCCAACCGATCTTGAATAATCGTCGCTGTATCTTGCAAGGCCTAATATCGTTGTAGCAACATCAACGTCCTTCTGAATTGATTCAATATTTTTACCATCAATCATATACGTAGCGCTATCAAATAACGCCATAATACCATTATTAACAAAACCGACACTAACATCGTCTCCATATGCTACTGGTGCTGCAGGATTAGCGTTATTTAAAATTTCACCTTCTACTTCAATAAAAGCCTCAGCGGGTAAGAAATACCTACTTGTATCCTGAACTTGTAGTTCAATTCGTCCACGCTGATCTGGAATTCGAGCATCATAAGAATAATATTGATAATCACGCATAGACTCATCTTTAAGTACTGGTGCATCCATGTCAAATGCGGGATCAGATATACGCTTGAACATCTTTATTATAATTATTATCGTCTAAAACGAAGACCACGTCGGGAAGTGAGACCACTTCCTGCTATCAGACTAGCGGTTATATTTTTTTCTTTTTCTGACATTGGTACATCAGCCAACTCTGATAGCTTTTGATTAGCAATTTGATTTATTATTTTACTGACATTTGCAGGCATTACTTCAGCACTAGGTAATTTTACAGGTTGAGGTTTTCGTCGTATTAATCGTGCTAACCTATCTTTAATCGCTGAAAATGCTTTACCAGCGAGATTACCCATAGCACCAATACCTTTTTCACGAACAACATCAATAGCTTTCATACCCAGTTGCTTTGCGATCGGTATTGCTTTTGGGGTTATCCTTCTAAATAGACCCTGAACAACATCACCTAGTCCATCTCCGTAGGTTGTCTTGTATAATGGTAATCGTGAATTTATTACCCTGACCATAGTTGGTCCACGGTGAGTACTATATACGATCATTTTATTATAGTAATTGTATTTAATTACGTACTTAGTCACTATAGTAGTCATTGGCAATTTCATTAATAAGAGACTGATAAACATCAACGTCCATGATACCGCCGGTAAATAATCGTCTGCAAATATCAGCTGCTTCATTAATTATTTCTGGAGAATTATTACCAGCTCGTTTTCTTCCGATGAGGATTTCTAGTCGTTCAACATCAGAGATAACGTTATTAGGACATAGAGTAAAATCACCTCCGGTAGAGAGACCACTTCCAGTAAAAAGTTTTTCTAAACCTGAATTCAGTTTTTCTTCATATTCTTCAAATTCTGTTATTTTTTCTTGTAAATCTTTTTTTCTAACATTCCCTCTTTCTTTGGATAATCGTTCCATCAGATACTGTTTATGTTCTCTCACGTTCTCCAGATGCATCATTAATTCTTCCTTATCAGATTTATCAAGTAATTTTTTAAGGAATTCTAGTCTTTCTGCTTTTTCTTCCCTTTTCCCCTCTTCATATCTTTCCATTATCCCCGGTTCAAAAGAAGCAAATCCCCCTGGTCTTCCGAAGCCCGGTTTAGTTAAAAATGATCGTGATGGTGGTCGTGATGGTCGTGATGGTGGTGGTGGTGATGGTGGTGGTTGTTGTTCTTCCAGAATTTTCTGTGAGGCTGGCGACCAATATTTTGATCCTTTTACTTTTCGTCCTTTTGCTGCTTCCTCTGGTGTTGGTTGTAATGGCGGTGGTAATGATAATGATGGTTGTGATTCCAATGTTGTTTCAGGAACAGGCTGTAATTCCGATGTTTTTTCAGGAGCTGTTTTTTTTCTTCTTACATATTTTCGTTTTGGTCTTGCTGCTGCTGCTTCTCTTGTTTTTCTCTTCTCTACTTTCGCCTGTATCTTGATTTCTTTCTCCTTTCTATCTCTTTCTTCCTGCATTCTAGCTAAAATATTAATTTTATTTATATAATCTCGATATTTTGGATCATCAGATTTAACTTTTTCAAAATTCGTGTTTATGCGATATATTGCTTTATACCACTGATCACGGTTTCTAATATCTTTAACGTTTTCAGGTTTCATTAATGTTTCTCTCCGACTAAAACCAGTAAAAGCAAGCACAACTAATAGATTTGCGTCATCAATCCCCCTAATTGTTTTAACAGCATCTACAGTAAATTTATTTTCCAATTCAGCAGTAGTACTAATTACAATATATTGTGGAGCTGATGCTTCAGCGACTACAGGTATTGGCTGAGCAGCAACTATATCAGCTGGAAGTCCACGTAAAATTCTTTTTGTCTGTTTTGTTCTCTCTGCTATTTTTCCAGTTGCCTCAGCGGTTTTCTCTAAAACAGGAAGAAGAGGTTTAGTTGTCTCTGTAATTGGTTTAAATAATTGTTTAGTATCCTCTTCAAATTCAACATGAGATTCTTGTCGTTCTTGTAATTGTTGCTTGACAGCATCACGAACAGGTAAATATTTTCTAATTGCTTCTAGTCGCTCTCTTGCTAATCTAGCAGAATGAGGTTCTCCGATGACAACCATATTAATAATATTTATAATAATTGTTTAAATTACAGCAGCAGGCAGGGTGAATGACAAAAATTGAGCGACCCGGCGAGTAAACTAAACGCATTATAACATAAAAAACAAAAAAGTCAAAAATAAAATAACAAAAATGAGCTAACCCAAACAATTTATTATTCGTTTTTCAAATTATACGGTAATAATAAAAGTTAGGAGGTTCGGTTTAGTGTTATTGACCTTATTTTTCAGCCCCTGTAGGAACCTTTATTTTTGTAAAATAAGGTCTCGTACAAAGTGGTCTGTTCACCCTGCCTGCTGCTGAAACTATTGTGCAATAGAAACAAAGTGAAATAACGAACCATCAAAAGGTAATTAAAATATTCAAATATATTTACAGTTGATATAAGTCATCATTCTGCCGCAATAAACATTACTAATGACCATTAAACTGATTTTCTCTCTCTCTTTCTCTCTGTCTGTCTGTCTGTCTCTCTTTCTCTCTGTCTGTCTGTCTGTCTCTGTCTCTGTCTCTCTCTGTCCCTCTCTCTCTCTCTCTCTCTCTCTCTCTCTCTCTCTCATCCTTAGGTCTGTTTGACATAACTATCTTTACACCTCTACCTCAACAATCTAAAAATGTATTTTCATCATGTACTCCGCGAGTACACAAGTAAATTGCCAAATCGAACGCAAAGATGAAATTGTATCATTGATATCCCATCAATTATAACGGCCACCCCCACTCCCACTTTTACTGTAAATTCCAACCCTGCTTAGAATATCTGTCTGCAGTTATTTATAGAATTCCTAGCCAACATTTCAGAACACTTTTATATTATATTCTCTCCTTTCTCATTATATTCGGATGCATTTGGAGTAGACATAAATGTGTCAAGAATATATTTTCAAAATGACAAATGAACATTGTCAATATCAGTGGATTCATAAAACCCTCAAAACAATTCCATGTTCTCAATATCTTTGGAGTCTTTAAACCCACCAAACCATCGTATAGTTACGGATTATACCTATATTTGATTCAAATAGACGCAGCGATCAAGTTAAGGATGATTTGCAAATGTTTGAAAGAATTTGTTTCACAATATACATAGCCATCAGCTCCTGCAAGGATAGATTTTTTGGGCATATATACCAGGATTAATCTTGAGAAAATGTTAGATACATAAAATATTATTCAATCTTTACCTTAGTTGAACCACACTGCAACATGTCGTAACTGACATAACCACCTGGTTGAAATACAATCACTCTTGTGTTGTATATTCACTTTTAATTTCCTTCTTAGACAATGAGTATGAAGCCTATTCAGCATATTTGGCAACTGTTCGGCAGTAGCAGCATAGACAATGAAATCTTCTGCATACAACAGTAAAGATAGTTTTAAGGTTTTTACAGACATTCCTGTGTTTCCTGTACCCAAAATCTATTTTCAGATCGTTCAAAAAGTAAATGAAATTAAACACAACCTTGCGTACGCCTCTAGGAAAATTAAACACATTACAAAGATTGTTGGATTTAACACATGCTTTTACATCATTATAAATCGCCCTAATGATTCTTAAAGATTTCCAAAAATATTTTCACTAACTAGCTTTTGGTACAGTAAATATCTCTACCCTATCAAACCCTTTTCCATAGCCTATAAGTACGGCATTGAATCTACCCCTACCCTTTATGTAATATTTCCAAATTAATGTATATGATATGAATATATTTTCTGTTGTAGAATAACCAGTTCTGGTTTATTAGAAACATAAGAAATATAATTAATGATGTAGAATAAATATAATAGCAGCAACAGAAAACCTTTAGGTTCAATCAGATTGTCATCGTCTAGCACCAGTGAAATTATCTCGTTCATTAGATGATATTTACACAAAAATGTGCAAACAACATTAAGTAAATTTAGCCAGAATATAACGTTTGATGCCGAAACAATTAATTTTTATCATCATTGCAGCTACTTGATTAACCAGGCCCATTTGAATTATTGTGGTTCATACCTAGATGTATCCAATTCTTATGCCACGCCCACCTGCAACCTCCAATACGTTTTTGTTCGAATACTCAATGACTGAAGACTATATTTAGAATATAGGATCACTCAAAGTCAAACTTCGCACGTAAGATTTTAATTATGAACCAAATACTGGACCTTTTTCCAAATAAATGAAATATCTTTGTTAATGTTACAAGTAAAATACACTTTGAATTAATAAACAAACATCGTCTAGATACTTATCGTGATGTGAAGACATGGCAGTTCCGTTGGAAATTCGTCAGTGTGTCTGTATTAATGGATAATATGAAATGTGTATACCGTTACAATAATAAATCTGAGATTTGTACTATAGAATAAAATACAATCAAAGGAGAGAAAAAGAAATACAAATGTGCTCACATGGGGAGTTGAACCTACGGCCTTCGCATAATCAGCTCTCCTCTCTAACCAATTTAGCTCTGTGGTGACTGGTCAGATGTTGCATTAGATACTGTATAAAAGCCAGCGGAGTCTGTTTACAGAGTTTATGTACACACTTTTAATGAAGGAGTGTTGTTTATTATGAAACAGATTAGATTTTCCTAAAACTCATGTTAGCATCTAAAATCTTCCAGCTGATTAGAGTTGTGTATTGACGTCAGCCTGATTGGCTGTAAATATAAAAATGGGATTAACTGCTATGTATTATTAAACTTTATGAATAAAATTCAAAAAATGATAAAATATCAACTTATGAGTTTATTTAAATATGTATGCTGTTGAATTTAATTACACGGCGTGACTGTTTATTTCTTTTAAATTCAACGATATACCCCAAAAGAGCCATGTGCAAACATCGTTTCATACTACCTTGACGTAAAAAGAAACAGGACAGTCAGTCCCAAATTACCTCGAAGGATAATTTTCCGTGAGTAATCCAAGAAAGGAGGTACATTTTGTAGAAACAAAAAATAATATTCATCCTTATATTAAGAAAGACAGAGAAGACACGCGATTAATAGAAAATATTCTTCTGAATTGTATAATGTTATTCATAACGGACAAGTACAAACTGATACTTATTTATGGCCCCGAATACTCTCGGATTCGCTGGTATCAACCTACGCGTAATCGATCATGATTAAAGTCTTTAAGTATTTACAAAAACTTGTGGCTAAAAATATAAAATTGGTTATATACAATTTTGTTTAACAATTAAGCATCAAATCCTCGCCGTACCTTAGATATTATGTTCTGATACGGTCGGTAAATCATCATTATTGTTATATTCATTTAGGTATATAAATATATGTACTATCAAATAGGTATATACATTTTAATAGAAGTTTTATAATGTTAATTAGAAGTCTTCTTTGAATATTTTCGTTCAGAGAGAAAACTGATTATTTAGATGAAAGTTGAAAACTGGGTATAGCATTTAAATTTGCTACCAGCAATGGTGTGATCAGCAGAAATAATGCTTCACCATTCAAAGATTTTTTTCTGTTTAAATCATTTTATCCTAATGTTTCGAAAAAACAGAAGGAGAAATGTCAGCTCCAGCAATTGCGGAATCGCGCAAAGAAAGACCTAGATCAGTGAAAGCAGAACAATAACTCATTTTACATTATGATAAATAAAAGAAGCAATGTTTCCTCTGTCGGTGTTAAACAATTTGGATGGATATTTTGACATTGTTGCGTCTTCTAATCCAAACGAAATTGAAAAATATGACTCCAAGGTAGCCTATCATGGTAATGTTTACAACCTTACAAACAAAACCATAAATTATCAATATGTATTCATAGATATTGCAATGCATGCCAGTATTTATGTTAGTATGAAAGTTCTTTGCAGAAAGTTTCCAACGTATGAGTGGAGCTTTTAAAGCAATTTCAGGTTGAAATATCTTGCTTTGGAAAAAGTGCTTTAATTTTGCTTGTAGTAATTTTCACTCACTCGATTCTGTATTAACAAACAAACCTTAAATTCAGCTGTGAACAACCTGGGAAGGCACTTTTCATGGATGTAATCCATTATTATTGTAGAGATAAATTTGCATAATTATAATTATAATTATCTCGTATGGAGACGTTATGTCATCCATCTCCATGAAACCAATTCAAAGCGTGCAAATTTTAACATGGATAGGAAGCAAAGGAGCTAGTAAACGAGACACTGACTCAGAAGCTTTATATTCCACTGAATAATCCATGGAATTCAGAATTCGACATTTGAAAAAAAAATACATCAAAAGCGAAGGAAGGTGCAAAACAGGTTTATGAATTGGATAATTCTTCTTTTGAGCACAAAACGGTTAGTTATGAGATAGTGACTAATAACATAATCGACACGTAGAGATCTTAACGAATGTAAAACGTGACTCATTAAGAATGAGTGTAAAAGGCGTACTAATAAGCATGAAAGAAGTGTCGTATTGGGCAAGCATGAAAACTATTAACAAATTAATTCTAAGATACGTGACTACAATTATTTTAGTGCAAAATATATTACTATGGAAGATTTATTTAATAATATCTTCCGCATTGTATATACTTTGTATCAGCATTTTACAGAAGCATGTATTTAATGTTTGTGCTGAATATCAAAATACATTAGTAATATTAGAATCAGCAATTTACGAAAAGATCACTTAGCAGCATAAATGTTAGTAGATTGTATGGAAGAGGATAACAAAGCAAAACAAATCTTCACCAAAATATACACCTGCAAAGACAAAGGAACAACGTACAGAAAACAAACTCTATAGGTTACTGCATTTGTATGGGAAAATATGAATGAGTTGTTGGATGGAAATACTGCACGACCTTGGGAGTGCAGTATGCCCATCCAACAAAACGAGATCATATTTTCCCATACAAATGCAGTAACCATTTTATTATATGCTCATTTTCTTATTCTACCTAAGGCTTAATTATATAAACAAAAATACACCACAAGAAACAAAGTAACTGAATGTATGGCGTATTCCAAACTAAATACACAAGCGCAGATTCATCATTACACAACAATATTAACGCGCACATAACTCCACCCAGATAAATTTTGAAGTTGGTCGCGCGCGCTAGACATTACGTTCAAAAGAAAATGGCGTTTTGGTCTACTTAAAATTGAAATTTGGACTCAAATTGTGAATGAATGCGCATGGCACGAACTTCTCCATTTCATCCGGAATGAATAGATTTTGGTATTTTTATCGATTCTACAAAATTTCGTGATTATGGACTGGATTTATCTGTGCCAATTCTACATGAAATACATCGGATTGAAGTAGCGAGGGAGAAGCGTATTGACATCTGCAAGTGTGTTTCAGTTCTGTCATTGGATGTTTGAAATCATAATGTGGGAAAAATATAAAGTCTTTCAGTTGCAATTATCAAAAAGACGGTATGGAATATAATGTTTATTCATTTTGAGTGCAGTAAGGAGGATGTAATTGCATTTGGAATATAGTCGAAATTACAGTACAATTTCAGAATATGTATTCAAGCTTGAGAACCCATGACATGGCTCATGTAATTCGGATTTGCAGAAGTAAGAAAGTACATTTTGAGGAAATGCAGGATGTAAACCAGTAAGTATATTTTTTGCCATTCTTATTACCAGCTAAATAATGCAGTTTATGCCTTGTCATTTGCATGTTATATGTAAGGACCCTGTCTGGCGTCTATAGCTAGCCTAAATCCGAAAAATTGTATCAAAAAGGTTAACACGGAATGGTATGTGGCAGTCCACGAAACATCTGCTTTAGTTCATTCAGAAATAAATTTAATCAACCAAAACGTAAAGCGTTTATTACGAAAGTGTACATGATTTGTTTACAAAGTAGTTCCTAATACATTATTGGGCACACGTGAGTTCAATTTGATGTTGCGCCCGAGTGCAATATCGTAAAATATTGCACGATTGTGACAATGCAAAGTTAACGGAGAACAAAAATGAGCATGGAATAAATGTAGTTTCTTTCAGATGCACAGATAATATGCTGAACGACAAGTTAAACTGTATTATGTTCTAGCGGGTAGCTAAGGAATACTGTTACTAACTGCTTAAAATACCGAAAAGTAATTAATAAAGCGATTATATGTGGTGTCTCTATTAGATTTAATTGAAACAAAATATAAATACTTTCTTGATTGAATTCTAAGCATATGTCCAACCCATATCAACATTGTAATCTTTCAACATAAACTTGAATTTTAGGCAGGACATGGCAATTCTGATTTGGAAATCAATCACATAAAAAGCTAGAATAACTAATACTTTGTTCTTTATAGAAACAGTTGAGAAGTTAGATGATGCAAGTAGAAAGTAACCATTTTAACAAAGTATCCGTTTAGTGGAGGGAATTATCAAGGGTCAGGAAAATAATATTAACAGCTCGCTGCGGGACGAGTTAATTTCAACATAAACTTGTGTCTGTCATCACATTGCAGAATTCAGTACATTAGCCACCTACACTTTTTACGCTCTTAAAATCGTAGTCAATTTTTATCCGATTAAAATTCGGTCCGTAACACGATACATTGGAACTGTTTCTTTTGATTGAAAGTTTGGAATGTTTTTCTTGCAAATGGTAATTACTGGTTACATACTTATAGATATATCTGGTATAATCAATTTGTTGAGCGAAGCAGAGATAAAGCTAACGATTTTTGAAAATGATCTGGGACTAACGAAACACTGTCATACCGAATGTCATATCAGAAGATACCGTTACATAAGCTGGCTGTTAGCTTATCAAATGTCTAACTTATACAGGTTGGAAAGGAATTACTCTCCAGATTTACATGATGAATAGAATACAGCAAGTATCACTGTAAACACTAACACCAATAAAATGTCCAGGAAGTTGAGTGAAATTTAAAATTTCTACATCAATCATAATAAACTTATCTCTTCTGATGTATTTTCATCAAGGGACATTTAATACAAATCAATTAACAATTTACTGTCAAAAACGAGTCATGAAAAATTAGATTTGTAGTATAATTATACAAACATAACACGTATCGGAAAGCATTTTGGTCAAAAATAATCAGATGCCAGCTACACAATGAATACAAAAGATAAAAATTGACAAAATTCGAAACAAATAAACTAAAACGATGTGTAGTTCCAGCCATATAGTAATGAAAAAGTTAAAAGTTTAAGAAAATAAAAGAAATGGATCATTTTTGCTGAAATAACTATTTCATGACAGGTTTGTAAGTTATTGATATTGTATACCTAATAACTTTCATACCTTAAATTTCAAGTATAATATCAATGGGGATATTGTCATATTCTATGTTAGATTATGACAGTAGGTAATTAATATAATTGGTTGATGATTTGTATTTGGATTAAATAAACAGCATTTGTACATATCTTGAGTTATTGTTACTTTATTTCTTCTGTCAGGTCTTCAAAGCGTATACTTATATCATTCCTGCAAGAATAATAGAATGAGATTAAATGTCGTTCATCTCAACACACACACACACACACAAACACACACACATTTGTGTGTGTATATATATATATATATATATATATAGAAAGAGAGAGGCAGGAGGCATAAAGTGGCAAGTTAAGTTGTATAAGCATATGCTATAAGCAAGCATATATATATATATATATATATATATACATATATATTGTTAAGACCATGTAGTATAATTACATGTGTGTTAAAATTTGAATTCTTTCTGTTTCATTTTTATATCATTAAATATAATTATTATCATGATGATGATTATGTTCGCAGGGTCTGACATTTTGATAGAAACATCGTGTTTATTTAGAATGTAAATGTGACTCGCGTGAGCACGATTTTTGCATGTCGGTTTGTCGATTCAAGTAAACAGTTGGCAAAAGCTATGGAAATGATTGGTTGTGACCACGGTCATTTCTAATAATACTTGTTGACGTTCTATACTACGTTGGCGAGATTTCGAAATCGACATGTGTTCTTCGTGCGTGTACATGAAATGATGTTATAGTTCGCCTTAAATACTCAGGTACCTGCGAAATAGTCTAGAGTCATATTTTCTAATACCTTGAGAAGAAGGTATTCTTTTGTGCTGGAAAGGGTTGTTCGTTCGTACGTCTGTAGAACGTCTGTAGAACGACATGTGTTTTGTGATGGAGGATAGCTGCACTTCATCTACCTTTTAAATAATAATTATTGTCCCTGGAGAACTATACATAACTGGCTTTGGACAAAGACATTTAGTGAAATAAATTCTAAATTGGAACAGAAAAGTACAAATTGTGATTCACAGTAAAAATTCTGGACACTTGTGTAAAACCTTAGTCTGAAGTCATCATCCGCCATCTTGGAACGGAAATGAGATTCAGACTACTTCAATTTAGAACTGTTTATTTACAGGACTTATGTGTTTTTCACAATTTTAGGACAACGTTTTGGATTTTCCTCGCAAATCGTAAGTCCTATTTCATATTTTCAAGTTTTCACCGTGTTTTCTAAGGAAATAAATTATTTTTGTTAAAATTTACAAAGCTTGTTGTCGTCACTCTTTTCTTTATGTTACTTTAAACGAGCCGATATGCAACATAATGAAAATGGGGGGCTCGTCCGGGATATATGAATTTGGATGATATATGAAATTGGCTGATATATGAATTTGGCTGATTTCTGAATTTGGCTAAAAATTGAAATTTAAATTCCCCTAGTTCAAATCCCATTTTCCTTGAAATCTTAGTGAAAACAACAGGCTTTCTTTAACAATGTCAAAAGTGGAGAGTTTTCTTTCTAGTCCAACTCAAGAGCAGTTGGATAGTCTGAAAAGGACGAGTTGCTTGAACTTGCCAGAAAGTACGATCTTTCTGAAGCAAAAGCTTCCTCGACAAAACAAGAAATCAAATATATTTTAATTCAACATTTGGTAGGGAAGGGTATTTTTGACAAAAGTGTTTTGGCATTTGTCAGTAAGTCTATGACAGACTCTGACATTAAGATAGTGGAACTAAAAATGAAATTCAAGATGGAAGTAGAGTTGAGGAAGCTCAAGTTTCAGATAGAAAAAGAAAAAGAACAAATGACATTACAATCTGAAAAGGAGGAGAAAGATAGACTGGAAAGAGAGAGGGAGAAAGAAAGACAAATAGAAGAAAAGGAGAAAGAAAGACAAATAGAAGAAATGGAAAAAGAAAGACAAATAGAAGAAACGGAAAAAGAAAGGCAAATGGAATTACAAAAAGAACAAATACAGTTACAAAAGAAACAAATGAATTTACAGAAAGATAAATAAGATAAACAAATGCAATTAGAAGAAAGGGAAAAAGAGAGAGAGACAGATGCAAATTAAAATGAAAGAATTGGATCTGGCAAGTGACAGGCACGATTCCACTTCTCGTGCAAATTCAAATTTTAACATTTTAGGAAATATCAAGTTAGTTCCCTCTTTTAGCGAAAAGGAAGTAGACAAATATTTTATTCTTTTTGAAAATGTTGTTGAAAATTCGATATGGCCAAGGGAATATTGGACTCAATTATTGCAGAGTGTACTTTATGGCAAGGCCAGATATATCTATATATCTCTGTCAGTACAGCAGAGTTCTGATTATGATTTAGTTAAGGAATGCATCTTGAAGGGTTATGCATTAGTCCCTGAGGCTTATCGGCAAAAGTTCAGAAACTATAGGAAAGATGATAGACAAACTTATGTTGAATTTGCTAGAGAAAAAGAACAGTTATTCAAGAGATGGTGCTTAGCCAAGAAAATCGAACATGACTTTGAAAGTCTTGAACAATTAGTATTACTTGAAGAGTTCAAGAACTGTGTCCATAGTGACATTAAGAATCATCTTGAAGAGCATAAATTTGAGACCTTGGAAAAAGCTGCTATTGCTGCTGATGAGTATTCCTTAACTCATAAAGTTCCTGCGGTCAGCAAATCTTTCACTCAGCAATCTACTGATAGAAAGGTGTTTCAAACAAATACGACTCCTCCTAAGACTCAATCTGGCACAACTTCTAAAAATCAAGCTTCTGACAGACTTGATTCGAAATCCTTGTCTCTTCTTAGGTGTACCTATTGCAAGAAAAAAGGACACGTCATTTCTGATTGCTTCAAATTGAAATATAGCCATCAGAATCAAGATAGACCTATCCCAAATGCTCATATTTATAAGAGGTCAAGGTCACGGTCATGTATTGAAAACAATACATTTGTTGGGTTTGAAAAACCCTAGTCTGATTGTGTTATGGAGAATTATGAACCATTCATGTCGAAGGGTTCTATATCACTCTTGGGTGATTTGGCCAATCCTATCCCTATTAAAATTTTGAGGGATACAGGAGCTTCTCAGAGTCTTTTAGTTTCAGGCATTTTGCCTTCTTCTGACAAGACCTGTTCTAATGAGAGTGTTCTCATTCAGCGAGTAGAGTGCGGCTTTGTTAATGTTCCTCTCCATTCTGTTAATTTGTCATCAGACTTAGTTTCAGGACCTGTGACAGTAGGTGTAGTGTCTACTTTACCCGTTGAGGGCATTCATTTGTTACTAGGCAATGACTTAGCTGGAGACAAGATTGTGGTTAATCCACTTGTAACTGACAAGCCTTCTTTGGATCAGAAACTTGATCCAATTGAAAAAGAAATCCCTGATTTATTCCCAGCTTGTGCAGTCACAAGAGCTATGGCAAAGAAAGCTCTTGAGAATGATTTTGATAAGGAATGTATTCCTTTAGCTGACACATGTATTAGTCAGGCTTTTGATGAGGTCACTTTCACTTCTAATTTGGATCAATCAAAAGGTATTGATCATAGTGATTCTCTTTTGAATACTCACTCTCTTTTTTCTGATCATGGTGAGAAACGACAATCACTTGTCGTCGAACAGGAGAAGGATCCTGAGATCTCCTGTTTGTTTCAGCGGGCCATTAGTGAAACTGAAGCAACTGAAGTATCTGTCTGTTACTTCATTACAAATGGAGTTCTTATGAGAAAATGGAGACCTCCCGAGGTACCTGCTAGTGACGAATGGACAGTAAAATATCAGATTGTGGTTCCGAAACCTTACAGACAGGAAATACTTAGTTTGGCCCATGAAACTCCTCTGGCTGGTCATTTATGGATAAATACAACGTATCACAAGATCTTGACCCACTTCTATTGGCCAAACATCAAAAGTGATGTGTGCAAGCTTTTTAGATCTTTTCATACTTGTCAAATTGTAGGAAAACCAAATCAAAAGATACCTAAAGCTCATCTAAAACCAAATCCTGCATTTGACGAACCATTCAGTAAAATTATGGTAAATTGTGTTGGTCCCTTACCAAAGACCAAGTCAGGCAACCAAGATTTGTCGACCATAATGTCGTCAACAAGATTCCCAGAGGCAATTCCTTTTAGGAATATTAAAACCAAAAACATAGTAATGGGTTTGATAAAGTTCTTTACTCAATTTGGCCTTCCCCTATTTGTCCAATCTGATCAAGGGTCAAATTTCATGTCTGGAATTTTCCAGCAAGCCATGTATGAATTGGGGATTCAACAGTTCAAATCATCTGCCTATCATCCTGACAGCCAAGGGGATTTGGAACGATTTCATCAAACTCTGAAACACATGATGAAATCATATTGTTTTGACACAGGTAAAGACTGGGATGAAGGCATTCATTTACTTTTGTTTGCAGTTAGAAAGTCCGTTCAGGAATCTCTAGGGTTCAGTCCCTTTGAACTGGTATTTGGACATACTCTGCGTGGACCTAAAAAGTTATTGAAAGAGAAACGTCTTTCAAATGAAGAAGCTGAACTTAATCTTCTTGATCATGTCTCTGATTTCAAGTATAAATTGTCAAGGGCTTGTGAGGTCGCGAGAGCAAATTTGCACTCTACTCAATCAAAGATGAAATTAAGATATGATAAAAACTCAAGGGATAGGAGTTTTCAAACTGGTGATAGAGTTCTACCTCTCTTGCCCATTCCACAAAATCCTCATCAGGCAAAATATTGTGGTCCATACACGGTTGAAAAGAATATAATTGATTTAAATTACATTATAAATACTCCTGATAGGCGAAAACCAAAACAATTGTGCCACATCAATATGTTAAAGGAGTATGTTGAAAGAAATAGCCAGGTAAATCATGTAATTAATTTAGTTGTACCTGCCCCACCAACTGAGGATTTGAATGAAGGAATTCAGTCGGATTCTACTGATCTTGCAACAAGATATCTTCGGAATTCGAAAGTTATGAAAAATCAAGACCAGAAACTTTCTCATTTACAAAAACAAGAAAAGGGTGAACTTAAACAATTATTGTCTGAATATGAACACTTGTTTCCAGACGCACCTACAAGGACAAACAAAATTTATTACGACGTTGAAATAGTAGATTCAAAACTCATGAAACAACACCCATACAGGATGAACCCTCTCAAACATGAACACTTGAAAAAGGAGATTCAGTATTTACTGGAAAATGATTTTATAGAGCCCAGTAAGGGTGATTGGAGTTCACCATGCATTCTTGTTCCGAAACCAGATAAAACTTCCCGAATGTGTACTGATTATAGGCAGGTTAACAGTGTGACCAAAACTGATTCATTTCCATTGCCAAGAATCGATGACTGTATCGACAAAATTGGAAATGCCAAATATATCTCCAAGTTCGATCTTCTGAAAGGATTTTGGCAAATTCCACTAGCGGAAAGAGCAAAAGAAATTTCGGCATTTGTGACTCCAGATGGACTCTACCAGTATAAAGTAATGCCATTTGGGATGAAGGGTTCTCCAAGTACTTTTCAACGCCTTATGAATATGATCACTTCTGGTCTAGACAACTTTGATGCTTATATTGATGATGTCATCATCTACAACAACACCTGGAAAGAACATCTAGACACGATTCGGAAGTTCCTCGACAGACTCACCGATGCAAATTTGACTATTAATTTATCTAAAAGTGAGTTCTGCTGTGCTTGTGTTACTTTTCTAGGACATATTGTGGGACATAGTCAAGTTAAACCTATAGATGCTAGGGTCAAGGCTATTTCTGAATTTCCTGTGCCTGTCAGTAGAAAACAGCTGATGCTATTTCTGGATATGGCTGGGTACTATCGCAAATTTTGTTCTAATTTTTCTGATATTGTTGAACCTCTGACAAACTTGTTGAGAAAGAAAAACAAGTTTCTTTGGACTGAAAAATGTCAAGAGGCTTTCGATAGGTTAAAAGCCATAGTTAAAAGTGCACCAGTTTTAACAGCCCCAGATTTCAGTCAACCATTCACACTATCTGTGGATGCAAGTAATGTTGGGGTTGGAGCAGTTTTGATTCAAGATGACAGAAATAGTGTTGAACACCCAGTGCGTTCTTTCTCTAAGAAATTAAATAAACACCAAAGAAACTACTCAACAATCGAGAAGGAATGCTTGGCTATAATACTGGCATTACAGCATTTTGAAGTTTATATCAGCTCAGCTCCTTCTCCGGTTGTTGTGTTTAGTGATCACAACCCCCTTACTTTCATCAACAAGAGGAAAAATAAAAATCAAAGGCTATTGAGATGGAGTTTATTTTTGCAAGAGTATAATCTTGACATCAGGCACATGAAAGGAAAAGATAATTTATTTGCAGATGCACTTTCCTGTGTATAGAAATATCATTTTCATATACACCTTTGTGTAATTCATTAGAGTTCTTCTTAGGTAATTATTTTTACCTCATGTATAATTTACATCTGGTAAAAAAGAAAGCTTTGTTACATAAATCTTTCTATTTTCTTTATGGGGGAAAGTGTTACGACCATGTAGTTTAATTACATGTGTGTTAAAATTTGAATTCTTTCTGTTTCATTTTTATATCATTAAATATAATTATTATTATGATGATGATTATGTTCGCAGGGTCTGACATTTTGATAGAAACATCGTGTTTATTTAGAACGTAAATGTGACTCGCGTGATCACGATTTTTGCATGTCGGTTTGTCGATTCAAGTAAATAGTTGGCAAAAGCTATGGAAATGATTGGTTGTGACCACGGTCATTTCTAATAATACTTGTTGACGTTCTATACTACATTGGCGAGATTTCGAAATCGACATGTGTGCTTCGTGCGTGTACATGAAACGATGTTATAGTTCGCCTTAAATACTCAGGTACCTGCGAAATAGTCTAGAGTCATATTTTAACACTTTAGAGGGAGTCACATTAACATCTTATAGAGTTTCTAATACCTTGAGAAGAAGGCATTCTTTTGTGCTGGAAAGGGTTGTTCGTTCGTACGTCTGTAGAACGTCTGTAGAACGACATGTGTTTTGTGATGGAGGATAGCTGTACTTCATCTACCTTTTAAATAATAATCATTGTCCCTGGAGAACTATACATAACTGGCTTTGGACAAAGACATTTAGTGAAATAAATTCTAAATTGGAACAGAAAAGTACAAATTGTGATTCACAGTAAAAATTCTGGACACTTGTGTAAAACCTTAGTCTGAAGTCATCATCCGCCATCTTGGAACGGAAATGAGATTCAGACTACTTCAATTTAGAACTGTTTATTTACAGGACTTATGTGTTTTTCACAATTTTAGGACAACTTTTTGGATTTTCTTCGCAAATCGTAAGTCCTATTTCATATTTTCAAGTTTTCACCGTGTTTTCTAAGGAAATAAATAAATTATTTTTGTTAAAATTTACAAAGCTTGTTATCGTCACTCTTTTCTTTATGTTACTTGAAACGAACCGATGCGTAACAATATATATATATATATATAAATATATGTATATATATATATATAGTTACAAGTCTATGCTTTTAAAATAAGTAACAGAAAAGAGTGTAAAACAACAAGCTTTTTAAAAGTTCACATTTGATTCATTTCCCTAGAATGCAAAAGTGAAAATGAGAAGAACAACAAACTTACGGTAGTGCGAGTTAAATCCTATAATAATCCAAGAATTACAGACACAAGTCCTAGTAATTTAAAATCCTGAATAAAATTCAGTATAAGTCCAGAATAAATCCAAAAACGTAAGGCGATTACCTGTCTGTTATATCTCCTAGCGTGTTGATGTACCAACAGTATTTGTTGAATCATGGAAATAATTCCAGGTTTGAATTCACTTTAAATTCCAGTGAAAGTCTCTATCCATGAATTTTATCACAGCACCTTTGTATTCCTAGTGAAAATGATCAATTTAATTCAACAATTTGTAGCAAATAGATTCCAGCTAAAAACAACTGGTCACAACATATAATACATCTTGACTCTGCTGAGACATAAAGCACGAATGATAAAGCCCTCTTAGTTACAATATATATATATATATACCCATATATATATATATATATATATATATATATATATATATATATATATATATATATATATATATATATATATATATATATATATATATATATATATATATATATATATATATATATATATGTTTGGTCTAAAATTAATTTTCGTTGGCGACAAGTCTTTCGCACTAAGAAGTAAATAATTCATCCCTTCCTCTGGACCCAACGGATAATCCGTACCGAAGTTGTGAAGATCGGTCGCTATGTCTAGATCTACCTCTACAATTGCGCCAAGTTGACTACTTTCACCCCGAGATAGTTAATGTACTTCGGATACATTAAACTTGAAATTCTCAATACAAATGCTCTTCAGTGCAAGAAGAAATGGTCTTATTCTTCTTTGTCTTGTCATTTAAAATTTCTAACATACATAATATATGACCTTGACCTTGAAATAGCTTATTTTTCTTTTATAAACTTACGATTTGATTTAGCATATTTATCAGGTATGACAGTTATTCCTCTACTGTCAGTTTCTTCCATTTAAAAAATATAGATGTTAATATCAATGATTTTATCTGACTTATTTTCACACTAAGATAAGCAGCTGTTCTGGTTGCTCTAAACAAATGGGCTGGGGCGAATTGCTCATACATGTAGGTCTAAATTTCAAAATTATATCAAATAACAATACATAACATTCCTTTATATTTCTTTACCCTCTGGTTGTTAAGATCTCTGACATAACTGATAAAGAAATGTTTCAGAACATATTTGAAAACTTAATAATCTTCTGAGCTAATTCATATTGAATCAATATATTCCTATTGATAAACATCTTTCCTAAAAAATCAAAGGAATACATTCGAAGCGGTCCTAAAATCGACAGCATTCTCTCAAGACGTTTTAATGACTTGTAAATTTCTCATTCCTTATGTTTAATTGTAGCCATTGACCAGTAAGCCGACTACTATATAAAAATCGTAGTAATCTTCCTCAGAAACATCTCGGTTGACTTGAGAGCTTTGGCTAATAAATATAAAGCTGTTCAAGTTATTTATTTATTTATGTATTTAATTGCATCATTTTTACTTCAATGGATGGAAATTTTCTTAAGTTTTTCTAATGACATGATACATATATCCAGAAAAGTGATGAATAACTAGTGGAATATTTTATGGATATTAAAAATTTAAATTACTCTGTGTGTGTGTTGGTCCTCGATAGTTTTGAGTACAGTCAAAAGAATGCTAATCGCATTACTGTGTTTATCAATTACCAAGCATTTGGCAACCGAATCAAAGCTGCTTATTAATTACGGTCTCAAAGATACTGTAACATGCTCAACTAAATATAATTTCCATCGCAAACTCGCTTACATTTAAAGAGTTGTCAGCAATCCTTAATTGAAACCTTGAATTGATTGCAATATAATGGCGTTGTATATAACCATTAGTCCTATAACAAACTAAGTCCCCGGATAATTTTTTTTTTATTAGCTGCTTTTCTGTCAATACGGCAGGAAATTATATATCTATCCAAATACATAACCAAAAACTCCGAATAAGAAAAATAAAGAGTTTATTTCAGTCTCAGCTTTTTAAATTTGTCAATAATAATAGAATAAATTTACATTCTCTGCTATTATTTTCATTAGATTTAATGGCATGTTATATTATCCAACGCTGTCAACATTTTGTATTATAAATCGCTATATTTTTCACAAACAATACACTAGTAAGATTAAAGAATATTCATAGTAGTAAAATGAAAGACCCAGTAATAAACACATTTAAATAAGTACAATTATGACTGACCATTCCTGTTTTAATAAACTTATGCAGTCATACAGATGTGTTAAAACATCGTTCATTTTATATAGGAATATCACCACTATAAGTACAATTACGAATCTTCGGTTTTACACTAAATAATAGGACAGAGAGAAAACAACTTTTCAAAATTCAAACAACGTAATAAAGGCCTATACTTGATATAGTATTTCTGAAGATATTGAGCTAATGGAATTTTATAGTCTAGAACATGATCCAGCCATACCCAAAAATCTCATCATTACCTTCTACTGATAGGCACAGAGGATTCAGAGATGGCTTTGACCTCAGAATATATAGATTTAACTTGTCCGTGTCCTACATCATGCTCTAATATGGTAACACAAGCATAGCAAAACTCATTTCTACTTAAAGTTGTTTTCAAATTTGCATCAGTGAGTCTATCCAAAAATTTCAGTATCGTCTCCGAGTGCTCCTTCCAGGTGTCGCTGTAGATGATAATGTTATCGATATAAGCGTCACAGTTACATAGACCAGATGTAATCATGCTTGTTAAACGTTGAAAAGTACAATGCGAACCTCTCATCCCAAATGGCACTACTTTATATTGATAACGTCCATCTTGAATTACGAATGCAGAGACCTCATTTGACCTTATGTCAGTGGAATTTGCCAGAATCCGTTCAAAAGATCTCATTTTGTAACACACTTTGCATTTCGAATGTTGACAATGCATTCATCCATTCTTGACAATGGAAATGAATCTGTTTCCGTCACACTTTTCAATTCACTATAGTTGGCTCACATGCGGAAAGTATTATCTGTTTTCAGAACAAGATTGCATTGTCAGCACTAGTCACTTTTGTTGCGTATTATGAAGTCATTCTCGATCAAATACTCAATTTCATTTTTAAAGTCCAAGAGCAATATGGACTAAGCTCAACTAGAATATATCAGATATGGAATGCTTTCACATATTGCCCGGAAGTAAAAGCATATAATATCATTCATAGCCATCTACGGCTTAAATTTAAGAGTATTAGGACTTTCCAACAAGAAAGTCTCAAATATATGAGTCATGATATATCTTTATTGATAATGGGAAACAATGCAATAGAAAGAAAAATAAAAAAATGGAAAAAGCCGTATCACAACTCCACAGTTTAGCAAATATTACAGTGGTATCATCGTTCTTTGAACTAAAAGTCGTAGATTAGGTTATAAAACAACGACATTGAGAGGAAGAAGGCAAATATAGAGCAGAAGAAATCCTAGAAAATATGACCATAAAATCTCAATAGAAATTTGGGCGCCTAGTTTTGCTAAGAGCACATCTTTAAACACTATATTCTTGTTTTAAATTCTCTCCGCGCAGACACTGAAACAAAATCATAACTTATTTAACATTTTCGCAACATCCAACGAATAAATCTTGACCTTATAATGTATTAGATTTGAAAATGCAATATTTGTTTTATTTTTCCCATACTCGCCTGAACTCAGTTTGCCCCTATTGACCGATTAAATGACCTTGATGACTATATACTTGATTATTGGGTTCTTTATTATTCAATACCGAGTTCTGAGATTTAACCTTCGACCAAACGATCGACATAAAGGATAAGACTACTTACTTGAGTGAAAGTTTATAGGGATAAAAGTTCCATCAGTTACCGTTTTGTAAACAACCAGTTCGTTCAATGGATGCACCTCTACCAAATTACAAAATACTTTATCCACCTTTAGGCATACATAATGAATATAACCGTAATGGAAGTGTTATCATAATGTGCGAATATAATAACTCTATTTACAAGGTCTTGCATGTTTAGAAATAGCATTATCAACGAGCAAATACAGAAGTGACCAATATATTCAGCCATCTCTTAATTTTATATATTTCAATTTGTGGAACGAATAGTAACAGTTAATGAACAGAAGAAACAAGTGACGGATTTCTTCAATTGTATTTTGATTACTTCATACCCCATAACCCAATCATCTCTGCATATATCTCTATTCAGTCGTAATGCAATACAAATAGTATGAGCTATTCTAAATGTACACTTTGTTATTGTGAGATTTTGTATGAAACTCAAATTTGTTTCTATACATATCATAATCAGTGTAGATCCCTATTAATGGCTAAGGTCTACCTGAATCATTGAATTCACTATAATTCCTAGTAAATATTTTTTTCTGTAGATATTATTTATGAGCACTTTCTAGTTTCAGTGGATGGATAATTTGAATAAATAATTTTACCAAATTTAAATAATGAACACAACGATACAAATAATCATATAGAACGAATGAGTAATTTGCAGATGAGCAAAGTTATCAAGTCCAATATTTGACCTAGGTTATTATGGAAATGATATGACTTAATACAATTTTCCATTCTAGAACACTTTCCAGCCCTACCCAAAATTCGAATCGTAGCCTTTACTAATCAGCGATAGCCTTGACAATAACATCTATAGGTTTAACCTCACCGTGATGATATCTTTCCCTGATATGGTAACACAAGCACAGCAAAACTCACTTCGTCTTAAATTAGTTGTCAAATTTGCATGAGTGACTTCATCCAAAAAATTCAGAATTATTTCCAAGTGCTCCTTCTAAGTGACGTTATAGATGAAGACGTCATCGATATAAGCATCACAATTATCTAGACCAGATGTAATCATACTTGTTAAACGTTGAAAAGTACAAGGCGATCATTTCATCCCAAATAGCATTATTTTAATTTGAAAAAGTCCATCTGGAGTTACAAATGGCGAGATTTCCTTTGCCTTTCCGTCAGTGGAATTTATTCAAATCCTTTCAAAAGGTCTTATTTTGTAACATACTTTGCATTTCCAATGTTGTCAATGCAGTCATTGGTTTTTGGGAAAGGAAATGAATCTGCTTTATTCACACCTTTAAATTCACTATAATAGTCGGTGCACATGCGGAAAGTAGTATCTGTTTGTGAACTCCAGTTACTGGTGTTTTACAAAATCATTCTCAATCAAATACTGAATTTCTTTTTTAAAGTCCAAGAATAATACTGGCTAAGTTCAACCAGATTATATCAGATATGGAATGCTCTCAAATACTGCTGCAAGGGGAAAACATCTGATATCAATCAAAGGAATCCACGGCGTATAATTAATAGCATTAAGCCTTTCCAACAAGAAACTGCACCAAATATAAGTTACGATATAGCGTTAATTAAAATAGGAAACAATGCAATCGAAAAGAAAATAAAATACATAGAAAAACAGTTTCACAACTCCACAGACTTACAAATATGGCAGCGGCATCATCACACTTTGAACAAAAAGACGCAGAATATACTCTAAAACAATGATATTTTGAAGAAGGCAAACATAGCGTAGAAAATATGCCTGTAAATACGTAAATGAAATTTTTGTCTTTCGTAATATCTATCTATCTATCTATCTATCTATCTATCTATCTATATATATATATATATATATATATATATATATATATATATATATATGGTTTCTTATATATGAAAAATATTTCATTCATAAAGAAGTATGTCGATAATTCATATACTTCGGCAAGGAAGACCAATAGCTCTAGTGCTTAAAACAACAAAGTAATCGCAGAATCTCTGATATCATTGAAACAGTTTAAATATGCAATTCGACGGAGGCGAACACATATAGATGTCTCATATATTGCGTGAAATTACTGAAAGAGATGATCGGTCAGTTTGCTTTTATTGCCGGAACAGATCCATCGTGACATAACAAGGCCAAAGTATGTAAACAATTGCCGCTATTTTAGTACCAGCTTTATGAATTTCTAACTAGCATGCAAGTTGCTATTTTCACAACCTATGTATCATAAGCATAGCATTCAAATGCACTGGACAACGTGATAGTATTCATGCCGAAGAGCATGTTTGAACTCACTTGACGAGATTCAAGTATCATTTATAATTGTTCTCATATATGTAGTTGTATTACGCACAAGTGACTTGCATGAAATTACCGAAAGAGATGTGAGATCACTGTCGAAGTTGCAGATAATAGACGGTTTGCTAGGAGAAAAAATGTTTTGGAACAATTAGAAGACAAGTATTACATGATTGGGAAAAGCGATAAATACTACTTGAGACTTTTTACTTCTCATTCACACCTATTTATTTTTTAAACATAACATCCATTTCAAATTTCTCTCCGCGCAGACACTGAAACAAAATCATAACTTATTTATCATGTTCGCAACATACTGATCCTGATGTTATAACGGATTAGATTTGAAAATACAATATTTTATTTATTTTTTCCCTTACTCGCCTAAACTCATTTTGCTCCTATTGCCCGATTAGATGACCTAGATGACGATATATTTCATTAATGGGTTCTTTCTTATTCAATATCGAGTACTCCAGTTTAACCTATGACCGAGCGATTGATAAAATGGACAAGACTACTTACCTAAGTAAACGTTTATAAGGATACAAGTTCCATAAGTTACCGTTTTGTAAAGAACCCTTTCATTCGTTGAATACACCTCTACCAAATTACAAAATAGTTAAATCAATATTAAACATGCATAATGAATATAGTCGTAATGGAAGTAATATCATAATGTGCGTATGCAATAAATGTATTCACAAAGTCTTGAATAATTCAAAATAGCAATATCAACTAGCGCATACAGACGTAACCAACCTATTCAGCCATCTATTTAATGTTAGATATTTCAGTTTGTGCAATGAAGGATAACAGTTAGCGAACAAAGAGAAAAGTGATGGATTTCTTCAATACTATTTAAATTATATCATAAACCAAACCCCAATCTCTGCGTATATTTATATTCTATCATAGTTCAATATAACTAGTAGAAGCTCTACGAAATGTATAATTTGTTTTTTGTCACTTTTTGATCGAAGTGAAATTTGTTCTTTCAATAAACATAACAAGTGTAATACCTGTTAATGATTCCCTAAATCATTGGATCAAATGGATTCCGTAACTGTTACTTAATCTATGCGCTATCATGATGTTTTGAAGCTCAAACGAGTTCAGTTAAAATTAGTAATTGTGCACCTATATTGTTCCAACTCACTGTTGATTTTATATATAACATAATCACTTTATCTGTAAAATCCGATACTTGATATATAATTCACACAAGTTTCTGGGTTTTTTCTCCAAATTTTCTAGATATGTCTATATTATTTACATTTTGTATCAGAACATGAGATACACCCGTTTAATATGTACAATGAAAGACAAATATTGGTTTATTTTTACCACAAGGATGATTCAGAAACACAAAAAGATGTAAAGGTATCTGCTTTACACAGTTAGGACTTAAACGATCTGTGTGAAATTTGATTATGGTCTAACAAAACCATCATTCTGTGCTTTCAGGACATTATTGTGTATATGGGCTCTTAAAAAGCCAGAGCAGCAGAAACGTATAACAAACGTGAGCCTAAGGAACAAAAGGACATGAGCACGTATGATAAACAAGGCTCATTGTGAATTTA